>QNQO01004441.1:0-25833 GCA_003290165.1 Berberis thunbergii | reverse complement strand
GCGAGGTTAGAAGTCAAACGGATGTCCATTTGGTCACTCAAATCCTTGTATTCTCGGGATTGCACCGCAAGATTGTCACCAATTGAAGCCTCAACGTACAAACGAGTTTTCCTTCTTCGTTAAGCGCAACCAAACTTGTATTTGTTGAGTCAAACATGTTCCATTTGTCATTATTAACGTCCACGAGAGGTTAGAAGTCAAACGGAGTCCATTTGGTCACTCAAATCCTTGTATTCTCGGATTGCACCCAAATTGGCCTCCAATTGAGCCTACAACGTACAAACGAGTTTTCCTTCTTCGTTAAGCTCAACCAAACTTGTTTGTTGAGTCAAACATGTTCCATTTGTCATTATTAACGTCCACGCGAGGTTAGAAGTCAAACGGAAGTCCATTTGGTCACTCAAATCCTTGTATTCTCGGATTGCACCCAAATTGGCCTCCAATTGAGCCTACAACGTACAAACGAGTTTTCCTTCTTCGTTAAGCTAACCAAACTTGTTTGTTGAGTCAAACATGTTCCATTTGTCATTATTAACGTCCACGCGAGGTTAGAAGTCAAACGGAGTCCATTTGGTCACTCAAATCCTTGTATTCTCGGATTGCACCCAAATTGGCCTCCAATTGAGCCTACAACGTACAAACGAGTTTTCCTTCTTCGTTAAACTTAACCAAACTTGTTTGTTGAGTCAAACATGTTCCATTTGTCATTATTAACGTCCACGCGAGGTTAGAAGTCAAACGGAGTCCATTTGGTCACTCAAATCCTTGTATTCTCGGATTGCACCCAAATTGGCCTCCAATTGAGCCTACAACGTACAAACGAGTTTTCCTTCTTCGTTAAGCGCAACCAAACTTGTTTGTGAGTCAAACATGTTCCATTTGTCATTATTAACTCCACGCGAGGTTAGAAGTCAAACGGAGTCCATTTGGTCACTCAAATCCTTGTATTCTCGGATTGCACCCAAATTGGCCTCCAATTGAGCCTAAAACGTACAAACGAGTTTTCCTTCTTCGTTAAACTTAACCAAACTTAGTTTGTTGAGTCAAACATGTTCCATTTGTCATTATTAACGTCCACGCGAGGTTAGAAGTCAAACGGAGTCCATTTGGTCACTCAAATCCTTGTATTCTCGGATTGCACCCAAATTGGCCTCCAATTGAGCCTACAACGTACAAACGAGTTTTCCTTCTTCGTTAAGCTCAACCAAACTTGTTTGTTGAGTCAAACATGTTCCATTTGTCATTATTAACGTCCACGCGAGGTTAGAAGTCAAACGGAGTCCATTTGGTCACTCAAATCCTTGTATTCTCGGATTGCACCCAAATTGGCCTCCAATTGAGCCTACAACGTACAAACGAGTTTTCCTTCTTCGTTAAACTTAACCAAACTTGTTTGTTGAGTCAAACATGTTCCATTTGTCATTATTAACGTCCACGCGAGGTTAGAAGTCAAACGGAGTCCATTTGGTCACTCAAATCCTTGTATTCTCGGATTGCACCCAAATTGGCCTCCAATTGAGCCTACAACGTACAAACGAGTTTTCCTTCTTCGTTAAGCGCAACCAAACTTGTTTGTTGAGTCAAACATGTTCCATTTGTCATTATTAACGTCCACGCGAGGTTAGAAGTCAAACGGAGTCCATTTGGTCACTCAAATCCTTGTATTCTCGGATTGCACCCAAATTGGCCTCCAATTGAGCCTACACGTACAAACGAGTTTTCCTTCTTCGTTAAACTTAACCAAACTTGTTTGTTGAGTCAAACATGTTCCATTTGTCATTATTAACGTCCACGCGAGGTTAGAAGTCAAACGGAGTCCATTTGGTCACTCAAATCCTTGTATTCTCGGATTGCACCCAAATTGGCCTCCAATTGAGCCTACAACGTACAAACGAGTTTTCCTTCTTCGTTAAACTTAACCAAACTAGTTTGTTGAGTCAAACATGTTCCATTTGTCATTATTAACGTCCACGCGAGGTTAGAAGTCAAACGGAGTCCATTTGGTCACTCAAATCCTTGTATTCTCGGATTGCACCCAAATTGGCCTCCAATTGAGCCTACAACGTACAAACGAGTTTTCCTTCTTCGTTAAACTTAACCAAACTTGTTTGTTGAGTCAAACATGTTCCATTTGTCATTATTAACGTCCACGCGAGGTTAGAAGTCAAACGGAGTCCATTTGGTCACTCAAATCCTTGTATTCTCGGATTGCACCCAAATTGGCCTCCAATTGAGCCTACAACGTACAAACGAGTTTTCCTTCTTCGTTAAACTAACCAAACTTGTTTGTTGAGTCAAACATGTTCCATTTGTCATTATTAACGTCCACGCGAGGTTAGAAGTCAAACGGAGTCCATTTGGTCACTCAAATCCTTGTATTCTCGGATTGCACCCAAATTGGCCTCCAATTGAGCCTACAACGTACAAACGAGTTTTCCTTCTTCGTTAAACTTAACCAAACTTGTTTGTTGAGTCAAACATGTTCCATTTGTCATTATTAACGTCCACGCGAGGTTAGAAGTCAAACGGAGTCCATTTGGTCACTCAAATCCTTGTATTCTCGGATTGCACCCAAATTGGCCTCCAATTGAGCCTACAACGTACAAACGAGTTTTCCTTCTTCGTTAAACTTAACCAAACTTGTTTGTTGAGTCAAACATGTTCCATTTGTCATTATTAACGTCCACGCGAGGTTAGAAGTCAAACGGAGTCCATTTGGTCACTCAAATCCTTGTATTCTCGGATTGCACCCAAATTGGCCTCCAATTGAGCCTACAACGTACAAACGAGTTTTCCTTCTTCGTTAAGCTCAACCAAACTTGTTTGTTGAGTCAAACATGTTCCATTTGTCATTATTAACGTCCACGCGAGGTTAGAAGTCAAACGGAGTCCATTTGGTCACTCAAATCCTTGTATTCTCGGATTGCACCCAAATTGGCCTCCAATTGAGCCTACACGTACAAACGAGTTTTCCTTCTTCGTTAAACTTAACCAAACTTGTTTGTTGAGTCAAACATGTTCCATTTGTCATTATTAACGTCCACGCGAGGTTAGAAGTCAAACGGAGTCCATTTGGTCACTCAAATCCTTGTATTCTCGGATTGCACCCAAATTGGCCTCCAATTGAGCCTACAACGTACAAACGAGTTTTCCTTCTTCGTTAAGCTAACCAAACTTGTTTGTTGAGTCAAACATGTTCCATTTGTCATTATTAACGTCCACGCGAGGTTAGAAGTCAAACGGAGTCCATTTGGTCACTCAAATCCTTGTATTCTCGGATTGCACCCAAATTGGCCTCCAATTGAACCTACACGTACAAACGAGTTTTCCTTCTTCGTTAAGCTTAACCAAACTTGTTTGTTGAGTCAAACATGTTCCATTTGTCATTATTAACGTCCACGCGAGGTTAGAAGTCAAACGGAGTCCATTTGGTCACTCAAATCCTTGTATTCTCGGATTGCACCCAAATTGGCCTCCAATTGAGCCTAAAACGTACAAACGAGTTTTCCTTCTTCGTTAAGCTTAACCAAACTTGTTTGTTGAGTCAAACATGTTCCATTTGTCATTATTAACGTCCACGCGAGGTTAGAAGTCAAACGGAGTCCATTTGGTCACTCAAATCCTTGTATTCTCGGATTGCACCCAAATTGGCCTCCAATTGAGCCTACAACGTACAAACGAGTTTTCCTTCTTCGTTAAACTTAACCAAACTTGTTTGTTGAGTCAAACATGTTCCATTTGTCATTATTAACGTCCACGCGAGGTTAGAAGTCAAACGGAGTCCATTTGGTCACTCAAATCCTTGTATTCTCGGATTGCACCCAAATTGGCCTCCAATTGAGCCTACAACGTACAAACGAGTTTTCCTTCTTCGTTAAGCTTAACCAAACTTGTTTGTTGAGTCAAACATGTTCCATTTGTCATTATTAACGTCCACGCGAGGTTAGAAGTCAAACGGAGTCCATTTGGTCACTCAAATCCTTGTATTCTCGGATTGCACCCAAATTGGCCTCCAATTGAGCCTACAACGTACAAACGAGTTTTCCTTCTTCGTTAAACTTAACCAAACTTGTTTGTTGAGTCAAACATGTTCCATTTGTCATTATTAACGTCCACGCGAGGTTAGAAGTCAAACGGAGTCCATTTGGTCACTCAAATCCTTGTATTCTCGGATTGCACCCAAATTGGCCTCCAATTGAGCCTACAACGTACAAACGAGTTTTCCTTCTTCGTTAAGCTTAACCAAACTTGTTTGTTGAGTCAAACATGTTCCATTTGTCATTATTAACGTCCACGCGAGGTTAGAAGTCAAACGGAGTCCATTTGGTCACTCAAATCCTTGTATTCTCGGATTGCACCCAAATTGGCCTCCAATTGAGCCTACAACGTACAAACGAGTTTTCCTTCTTCGTTAAGCGTAACCAAACTTGTTTGTTGAGTCAAACATGTTCCATTTGTCATTATTAACGTCCACGCGAGGTTAGAAGTCAAACGGAGTCCATTTGGTCACTCAAATCCTTGTATTCTCGGATTGCACCCAAATTGGCCTCCAATTGAGCCTACAACGTACAAACGAGTTTTCCTTCTTCGTTAAGCGCAACCAAACTTGTTTGTTGAGTCAAACATGTTCCATTTGTCATTATTAACGTCCACGCGAGGTTAGAAGTCAAACGGAGTCCATTTGGTCACTCAAATCCTTGTATTCTCGGATTGCACCCAAATTGGCCTCCAATTGAGCCTACAACGTACAAACGAGTTTTCCTTCTTCGTTAAGCTTAACCAAACTTGTTTGTTGAGTCAAACATGTTCCATTTGTCATTATTAACGTCCACGCGAGGTTAGAAGTCAAACGGAGTCCATTTGGTCACTCAAATCCTTGTATTCTCGGATTGCACCCAAATTGGCCTCCAATTGAGCCTACAACGTACAAACGAGTTTTCCTTCTTCGTTAAGCGCAACCAAACTTGTTTGTTGAGTCAAACATGTTCCATTTGTCATTATTAACGTCCACGCGAGGTTAGAAGTCAAACGGAGTCCATTTGGTCACTCAAATCCTTGTATTCTCGGATTGCACCCAAATTGGCCTCCAATTGAGCCTACAACGTACAAACGAGTTTTCCTTCTTCGTTAAGCTAACCAAACTTGTTTGTTGAGTCAAACATGTTCCATTTGTCATTATTAACGTCCACGCGAGGTTAGAAGTCAAACGGAGTCCATTTGGTCACTCAAATCCTTGTATTCTCGGATTGCACCCAAATTGGCCTCCAATTGAGCCTACAACGTACAAACGAGTTTTCCTTCTTCGTTAAGCTTAACCAAACTTGTTTGTTGAGTCAAACATGTTCCATTTGTCATTATTAACGTCCACGCGAGGTTAGAAGTCAAACGGAGTCCATTTGGTCACTCAAATCCTTGTATTCTCGGATTGCACCCAAATTGGCCTCCAATTGAGCCTACAACGTACAAACGAGTTTTCCTTCTTCGTTAAGCTCAACCAAACTTGTTTGTTGAGTCAAACATGTTCCATTTGTCATTATTAACGTCCACGCGAGGTTAGAAGTCAAACGGAGTCCATTTGGTCACTCAAATCCTTGTATTCTCGGATTGCACCCAAATTGGCCTCCAATTGAGCCTACAACGTACAAACGAGTTTTCCTTCTTCGTTAAGCGCAACCAAACTTGTTTGTTGAGTCAAACATGTTCCATTTGTCATTATTAACGTCCACGCGAGGTTAGAAGTCAAACGGAGTCCATTTGGTCACTCAAATCCTTGTATTCTCGGATTGCACCCAAATTGGCCTCCAATTGAGCCTACAACGTACAAACGAGTTTTCCTTCTTCGTTAAGCTAACCAAACTTGTTTGTTGAGTCAAACATGTTCCATTTGTCATTATTAACGTCCACGCGAGGTTAGAAGTCAAACGGAGTCCATTTGGTCACTCAAATCCTTGTATTCTCGGATTGCACCCAAATTGGCCTCCAATTGAGCCTACAACGTACAAACGAGTTTTCCTTCTTCGTTAAGCTCAACCAAACTTGTTTGTTGAGTCAAACATGTTCCATTTGTCATTATTAACGTCCACGCGAGGTTAGAAGTCAAACGGAGTCCATTTGGTCACTCAAATCCTTGTATTCTCGGATTGCACCCAAATTGGCCTCCAATTGAGCCTACAACGTACAAACGAGTTTTCCTTCTTCGTTAAGCGCAACCAAACTTGTTTGTTGAGTCAAACATGTTCCATTTGTCATTATTAACGTCCACGCGAGGTTAGAAGTCAAACGGAGTCCATTTGGTCACTCAAATCCTTGTATTCTCGGATTGCACCCAAATTGGCCTCCAATTGAGCCTACAACGTACAAACGAGTTTTCCTTCTTCGTTAAGCTCAACCAAACTTGTTTGTTGAGTCAAACATGTTCCATTTGTCATTATTAACGTCCACGCGAGGTTAGAAGTCAAACGGAGTCCATTTGGTCACTCAAATCCTTGTATTC
This sequence comes from Berberis thunbergii, assembly GCA_003290165.1. Classification (NCBI taxonomy): domain Eukaryota; kingdom Viridiplantae; phylum Streptophyta; class Magnoliopsida; order Ranunculales; family Berberidaceae; genus Berberis; species Berberis thunbergii. Next base: position 19,340 of record QNQO01004441.1, on the reverse strand, counting down.
TCGGATTGCACCCAAATTGGCCTCCAATTGAGCCTACAACGTACAAACGAGTTTTCCTTCTTCGTTAAGCTCAACCAAACTTGTTTGTTGAGTCAAACATGTTCCATTTGTCATTATTAACGTCCACGCGAGGTTAGAAGTCAAACGGAGTCCATTTGGTCACTCAAATCCTTGTATTCTCGGATTGCACCCAAATTGGCCTCCAATTGAGCCTACAACGTACAAACGAGTTTTCCTTCTTCGTTAAGCGCAACCAAACTTGTTTGTTGAGTCAAACATGTTCCATTTGTCATTATTAACATCCACGCGAGGTTAGAAGTCAAACGGAGTCCATTTGGTCACTCAAATCCTTGTATTCTCGGATTGCACCCAAATTGGCCTCCAATTGAGCCTACAACGTACAAACGAGTTTTCCTTCTTCGTTAAGCTAACCAAACTTGTTTGTTGAGTCAAACATGTTCCATTTGTCATTATTAACGTCCACGCGAGGTTAGAAGTCAAACGGAGTCCATTTGGTCACTCAAATCCTTGTATTCTCGGATTGCACCCAAATTGGCCTCCAATTGAGCCTACAACGTACAAACGAGTTTTCCTTCTTCGTTAAGCGCAACCAAACTTGTTTGTTGAGTCAAACATGTTCCATTTGTCATTATTAACGTCCACGCGAGGTTAGAAGTCAAACGGAGTCCATTTGGTCACTCAAATCCTTGTATTCTCGGATTGCACCCAAATTGGCCTCCAATTGAGCCTACAACGTACAAACGAGTTTTCCTTCTTCGTTAAGCTAACCAAACTTGTTTGTTGAGTCAAACATGTTCCATTTGTCATTATTAACGTCCACGCGAGGTTAGAAGTCAAACGGAGTCCATTTGGTCACTCAAATCCTTGTATTCTCGGATTGCACCCAAATTGGCCTCCAATTGAGCCTACAACGTACAAACGAGTTTTCCTTCTTCGTTAAGCTCAACCAAACTTGTTTGTTGAGTCAAACATGTTCCATTTGTCATTATTAACGTCCACGCGAGGTTAGAAGTCAAACGGAGTCCATTTGGTCACTCAAATCCTTGTATTCTCGGATTGCACCCAAATTGGCCTCCAATTGAGCCTACAACGTACAAACGAGTTTTCCTTCTTCGTTAAGCGCAACCAAACTTGTTTGTTGAGTCAAACATGTTCCATTTGTCATTATTAACGTCCACGCGAGGTTAGAAGTCAAACGGAGTCCATTTGGTCACTCAAATCCTTGTATTCTCGGATTGCACCCAAATTGGCCTCCAATTGAGCCTACAACGTACAAACGAGTTTTCCTTCTTCGTTAAGCTCAACCAAACTTGTTTGTTGAGTCAAACATGTTCCATTTGTCATTATTAACGTCCACGCGAGGTTAGAAGTCAAACGGAGTCCATTTGGTCACTCAAATCCTTGTATTCTCGGATTGCACCCAAATTGGCCTCCAATTGAGCCTACAACGTACAAACGAGTTTTCCTTCTTCGTTAAGCGCAACCAAACTTGTTTGTTGAGTCAAACATGTTCCATTTGTCATTATTAACGTCCACGCGAGGTTAGAAGTCAAACGGAGTCCATTTGGTCACTCAAATCCTTGTATTCTCGGATTGCACCCAAATTGGCCTCCAATTGAGCCTACAACGTACAAACGAGTTTTCCTTCTTCGTTAAGCTCAACCAAACTTGTTTGTTGAGTCAAACATGTTCCATTTGTCATTATTAACGTCCACGCGAGGTTAGAAGTCAAACGGAGTCCATTTGGTCACTCAAATCCTTGTATTCTCGGATTGCACCCAAATTGGCCTCCAATTGAGCCTACAACGTACAAACGAGTTTTCCTTCTTCGTTAAGCGCAACCAAACTTGTTTGTTGAGTCAAACATGTTCCATTTGTCATTATTAACGTCCACGCGAGGTTAGAAGTCAAACGGAGTCCATTTGGTCACTCAAATCCTTGTATTCTCGGATTGCACCCAAATTGGCCTCCAATTGAGCCTACAACGTACAAACGAGTTTTCCTTCTTCGTTAAGCGCAACCAAACTTGTTTGTTGAGTCAAACATGTTCCATTTGTCATTATTAACGTCCACGCGAGGTTAGAAGTCAAACGGAGTCCATTTGGTCACTCAAATCCTTGTATTCTCGGATTGCACCCAAATTGGCCTCCAATTGAGCCTACAACGTACAAACGAGTTTTCCTTCTTCGTTAAGCGCAACCAAACTTGTTTGTTGAGTCAAACATGTTCCATTTGTCATTATTAACATCCACGCGAGGTTAGAAGTCAAACGGAGTCCATTTGGTCACTCAAATCCTTGTATTCTCGGATTGCACCCAAATTGGCCTCCAATTGAGCCTACAACGTACAAACGAGTTTTCCTTCTTCGTTAAGCGCAACCAAACTTGTTTGTTGAGTCAAACATGTTCCATTTGTCATTATTAACGTCCACGCGAGGTTAGAAGTCAAACGGAGTCCATTTGGTCACTCAAATCCTTGTATTCTCGGATTGCACCCAAATTGGCCTCCAATTGAGCCTACAACGTACAAACGAGTTTTCCTTCTTCGTTAAGCGCAACCAAACTTGTTTGTTGAGTCAAACATGTTCCATTTGTCATTATTAACGTCCACGCGAGGTTAGAAGTCAAACGGAGTCCATTTGGTCACTCAAATCCTTGTATTCTCGGATTGCACCCAAATTGGCCTCCAATTGAGCCTACAACGTACAAACGAGTTTTCCTTCTTCGTTAAGCGCAACCAAACTTGTTTGTTGAGTCAAACATGTTCCATTTGTCATTATTAACGTCCACGCGAGGTTAGAAGTCAAACGGAGTCCATTTGGTCACTCAAATCCTTGTATTCTCGGATTGCACCCAAATTGGCCTCCAATTGAGCCTACAACGTACAAACGAGTTTTCCTTCTTCGTTAAGCGCAACCAAACTTGTTTGTTGAGTCAAACATGTTCCATTTGTCATTATTAACGTCCACGCGAGGTTAGAAGTCAAACGGAGTCCATTTGGTCACTCAAATCCTTGTATTCTCGGATTGCACCCAAATTGGCCTCCAATTGAGCCTACAACGTACAAACGAGTTTTCCTTCTTCGTTAAGCTCAACCAAACTTGTTTGTTGAGTCAAACATGTTCCATTTGTCATTATTAACGTCCACGCGAGGTTAGAAGTCAAACGGAGTCCATTTGGTCACTCAAATCCTTGTATTCTCGGATTGCACCCAAATTGGCCTCCAATTGAGCCTACAACGTACAAACGAGTTTTCCTTCTTCGTTAAGCGCAACCAAACTTGTTTGTTGAGTCAAACATGTTCCATTTGTCATTATTAACATCCACGCGAGGTTAGAAGTCAAACGGAGTCCATTTGGTCACTCAAATCCTTGTATTCTCGGATTGCACCCAAATTGGCCTCCAATTGAGCCTACAACGTACAAACGAGTTTTCCTTCTTCGTTAAGCGCAACCAAACTTGTTTGTTGAGTCAAACATGTTCCATTTGTCATTATTAACATCCACGCGAGGTTAGAAGTCAAACGGAGTCCATTTGGTCACTCAAATCCTTGTATTCTCGGATTGCACCCAAATTGGCCTCCAATTGAGCCTACAACGTACAAACGAGTTTTCCTTCTTCGTTAAGCGCAACCAAACTTGTTTGTTGAGTCAAACATGTTCCATTTGTCATTATTAACATCCACGCGAGGTTAGAAGTCAAACGGAGTCCATTTGGTCACTCAAATCCTTGTATTCTCGGATTGCACCCAAATTGGCCTCCAATTGAGCCTACAACGTACAAACGAGTTTTCCTTCTTCGTTAAGCTCAACCAAACTTGTTTGTTGAGTCAAACATGTTCCATTTGTCATTATTAACATCCACGCGAGGTTAGAAGTCAAACGGAGTCCATTTGGTCACTCAAATCCTTGTATTCTCGGATTGCACCCAAATTGGCCTCCAATTGAGCCTACAACGTACAAACGAGTTTTCCTTCTTCGTTAAGCTCAACCAAACTTGTTTGTTGAGTCAAACATGTTCCATTTGTCATTATTAACATCCACGCGAGGTTAGAAGTCAAACGGAGTCCATTTGGTCACTCAAATCCTTGTATTCTCGGATTGCACCCAAATTGGCCTCCAATTGAGCCTACAACGTACAAACGAGTTTTCCTTCTTCGTTAAGCTCAACCAAACTTGTTTGTTGAGTCAAACATGTTCCATTTGTCATTATTAACATCCACGCGAGGTTAGAAGTCAAACGGAGTCCATTTGGTCACTCAAATCCTTGTATTCTCGGATTGCACCCAAATTGGCCTCCAATTGAGCCTACAACGTACAAACGAGTTTTCCTTCTTCGTTAAGCTCAACCAAACTTGTTTGTTGAGTCAAACATGTTCCATTTGTCATTATTAACATCCACGCGAGGTTAGAAGTCAAACGGAGTCCATTTGGTCACTCAAATCCTTGTATTCTCGGATTGCACCCAAATTGGCCTCCAATTGAGCCTACAACGTACAAACGAGTTTTCCTTCTTCGTTAAGCGCAACCAAACTTGTTTGTTGAGTCAAACATGTTCCATTTGTCATTATTAACGTCCACGCGAGGTTAGAAGTCAAACGGAGTCCATTTGGTCACTCAAATCCTTGTATTCTCGGATTGCACCCAAATTGGCCTCCAATTGAGCCTACAACGTACAAACGAGTTTTCCTTCTTCGTTAAGCGCAACCAAACTTGTTTGTTGAGTCAAACATGTTCCATTTGTCATTATTAACGTCCACGCGAGGTTAGAAGTCAAACGGAGTCCATTTGGTCACTCAAATCCTTGTATTCTCGGATTGCACCCAAATTGGCCTCCAATTGAGCCTACAACGTACAAACGAGTTTTCCTTCTTCGTTAAGCGCAACCAAACTTGTTTGTTGAGTCAAACATGTTCCATTTGTCATTATTAACATCCACGCGAGGTTAGAAGTCAAACGGAGTCCATTTGGTCACTCAAATCCTTGTATTCTCGGATTGCACCCAAATTGGCCTCCAATTGAGCCTACAACGTACAAACGAGTTTTCCTTCTTCGTTAAGCGCAACCAAACTTGTTTGTTGAGTCAAACATGTTCCATTTGTCATTATTAACATCCACGCGAGGTTAGAAGTCAAACGGAGTCCATTTGGTCACTCAAATCCTTGTATTCTCGGATTGCACCCAAATTGGCCTCCAATTGAGCCTACAACGTACAAACGAGTTTTCCTTCTTCGTTAAGCGCAACCAAACTTGTTTGTTGAGTCAAACATGTTCCATTTGTCATTATTAACATCCACGCGAGGTTAGAAGTCAAACGGAGTCCATTTGGTCACTCAAATCCTTGTATTCTCGGATTGCACCCAAATTGGCCTCCAATTGAGCCTACAACGTACAAACGAGTTTTCCTTCTTCGTTAAGCTCAACCAAACTTGTTTGTTGAGTCAAACATGTTCCATTTGTCATTATTAACGTCCACGCGAGGTTAGAAGTCAAACGGAGTCCATTTGGTCACTCAAATCCTTGTATTCTCGGATTGCACCCAAATTGGCCTCCAATTGAGCCTACAACGTACAAACGAGTTTTCCTTCTTCGTTAAGCGCAACCAAACTTGTTTGTTGAGTCAAACATGTTCCATTTGTCATTATTAACATCCACGCGAGGTTAGAAGTCAAACGGAGTCCATTTGGTCACTCAAATCCTTGTATTCTCGGATTGCACCCAAATTGGCCTCCAATTGAGCCTACAACGTACAAACGAGTTTTCCTTCTTCGTTAAGCGCAACCAAACTTGTTTGTTGAGTCAAACATGTTCCATTTGTCATTATTAACATCCATGCGAGGTTAGAAGTCAAACGGAGTCCATTTGGTCACTCAAATCCTTGTATTCTCGGATTGCACCCAAATTGGCCTCCAATTGAGCCTACAACGTACAAACGAGTTTTCCTTCTTCGTTAAGCTCAACCAAACTTGTTTGTTGAGTCAAACATGTTCCATTTGTCATTATTAACGTCCACGCGAGGTTAGAAGTCAAACGGAGTCCATTTGGTCACTCAAATCCTTGTATTCTCGGATTGCACCCAAATTGGCCTCCAATTGAGCCTACAACGTACAAACGAGTTTTCCTTCTTCGTTAAGCGCAACCAAACTTGTTTGTTGAGTCAAACATGTTCCATTTGTCATTATTAACATCCACGCGAGGTTAGAAGTCAAACGGAGTCCATTTGGTCACTCAAATCCTTGTATTCTCGGATTGCACCCAAATTGGCCTCCAATTGACCTACAACGTACAAACGAGTTTTCCTTCTTCGTTAAGCTCAACCAAACTTGTTTGTTGAGTCAAACATGTTCCATTTGTCATTATTAACATCCACGCGAGGTTAGAAGTCAAACGGAGTCCATTTGGTCACTCAAATCCTTGTATTCTCGGATTGCACCCAAATTGGCCTCCAATTGAGCCTACAACGTACAAACGAGTTTTCCTTCTTCGTTAAGCTCAACCAAACTTGTTTGTTGAGTCAAACATGTTCCATTTGTCATTATTAACGTCCACGCGAGGTTAGAAGTCAAACGGAGTCCATTTGGTCACTCAAATCCTTGTATTCTCGGATTGCACCCAAATTGGCCTCCAATTGAGCCTACAACGTACAAACGAGTTTTCCTTCTTCGTTAAGCTCAACCAAACTTGTTTGTTGAGTCAAACATGTTCCATTTGTCATTATTAACATCCACGCGAGGTTAGAAGTCAAACGGAGTCCATTTGGTCACTCAAATCCTTGTATTCTCGGATTGCACCCAAATTGGCCTCCAATTGAGCCTACAACGTACAAACGAGTTTTCCTTCTTCGTTAAGCGCAACCAAACTTGTTTGTTGAGTCAAACATGTTCCATTTGTCATTATTAACGTCCACGCGAGGTTAGAAGTCAAACGGAGTCCATTTGGTCACTCAAATCCTTGTATTCTCGGATTGCACCCAAATTGGCCTCCAATTGAGCCTACAACGTACAAACGAGTTTTCCTTCTTCGTTAAGCGCAACCAAACTTGTTTGTTGAGTCAAACATGTTCCATTTGTCATTATTAACGTCCACGCGAGGTTAGAAGTCAAACGGAGTCCATTTGGTCACTCAAATCCTTGTATTCTCGGATTGCACCCAAATTGGCCTCCAATTGAGCCTACAACGTACAAACGAGTTTTCCTTCTTCGTTAAGCGCAACCAAACTTGTTTGTTGAGTCAAACATGTTCCATTTGTCATTATTAACATCCACGCGAGGTTAGAAGTCAAACGGAGTCCATTTGGTCACTCAAATCCTTGTATTCTCGGATTGCACCCAAATTGGCCTCCAATTGAGCCTACAACGTACAAACGAGTTTTCCTTCTTCGTTAAGCGCAACCAAACTTGTTTGTTGAGTCAAACATGTTCCATTTGTCATTATTAACGTCCACGCGAGGTTAGAAGTCAAACGGAGTCCATTTGGTCACTCAAATCCTTGTATTCTCGGATTGCACCCAAATTGGCCTCCAATTGAGCCTACAACGTACAAACGAGTTTTCCTTCTTCGTTAAGCGCAACCAAACTTGTTTGTTGAGTCAAACATGTTCCATTTGTCATTATTAACGTCCACGCGAGGTTAGAAGTCAAACGGAGTCCATTTGGTCACTCAAATCCTTGTATTCTCGGATTGCACCCAAATTGGCCTCCAATTGAGCCTACAACGTACAAACGAGTTTTCCTTCTTCGTTAAGCGCAACCAAACTTGTTTGTTGAGTCAAACATGTTCCATTTGTCATTATTAACGTCCACGCGAGGTTAGAAGTCAAACGGAGTCCATTTGGTCACTCAAATCCTTGTATTCTCGGATTGCACCCAAATTGGCCTCCAATTGAGCCTACAACGTACAAACGAGTTTTCCTTCTTCGTTAAGCGCAACCAAACTTGTTTGTTGAGTCAAACATGTTCCATTTGTCATTATTAACGTCCACGCGAGGTTAGAAGTCAAACGGAAGTCCATTTGGTCACTCAAATCCTTGTATTCTCGGATTGCACCCAAATTGGCCTCCAATTGAGCCTACAACGTACAAACGAGTTTTCCTTCTTCGTTAAGCTCAACCAAACTTGTTTGTTGAGTCAAACATGTTCCATTTTCATTATTAACGTCCACGCGAGGTTAGAAGTCAAACGGAGTCCATTTGGTCACTCAAATCCTTGTATTCTCGGATTGCACCCAAATTGGCCTCCAATTGAGCCTACAACGTACAAACGAGTTTTCCTTCTTCGTTAAGCGCAACCAAACTTGTTTGTTGAGTCAAACATGTTCCATTTGTCATTATTAACATCCACGCGAGGTTAGAAGTCAAACGGAGTCCATTTGGTCACTCAAATCCTTGTATTCTCGGATTGCACCCAAATTGGCCTCCAATTGAGCCTACAACGTACAAACGAGTTTTCCTTCTTCGTTAAGCTCAACCAAACTTGTTTGTTGAGTCAAACATGTTCCATTTGTCATTATTAACGTCCACGCGAGGTTAGAAGTCAAACGGATTCCATTTGGTCACTCAAATCCTTGTATTCTCGGATTGCACCCAAATTGGCCTCCAATTGAGCCTACAACGTACAAACGAGTTTTCCTTCTTCGTTAAGCTCAAACCAAACTTGTTTGTTGAGTCAAACATGTTCCATTTGTCATTATTAACATCCACGCGAGGTTAGAAGTCAAACGGAGTCCATTTGGTCACTCAAATCCTTGTATTCTCGGATTGCACCCAAATTGGCCTCCAATTGAGCCTACAACGTACAAACGAGTTTTCCTTCTTCGTTAAGCGCAACCAAACTTGTTTGTTGAGTCAAACATGTTCCATTTGTCATTATTAACATCCACGCGAGGTTAGAAGTCAAACGGAGTCCATTTGGTCACTCAAATCCTTGTATTCTCGGATTGCACCCAAATTGGCCTCCAATTGAGCCTACAACGTACAAACGAGTTTTCCTTCTTCGTTAAGCGCAACCAAACTTGTTTGTTGAGTCAAACATGTTCCATTTGTCATTATTAACATCCACGCGAGGTTAGAAGTCAAACGGAGTCCATTTGGTCACTCAAATCCTTGTATTCTCGGATTGCACCCAAATTGGCCTCCAATTGAGCCTACAACGTACAAACGAGTTTTCCTTCTTCGTTAAGCTCAACCAAACTTGTTTGTTGAGTCAAACATGTTCCATTTGTCATTATTAACGTCCACGCGAGGTTAGAAGTCAAACGGAGTCCATTTGGTCACTCAAATCCTTGTATTCTCGGATTGCACCCAAATTGGCCTCCTTTTTTTTTTTTGGAAAGTGAGCCGGGGTTATTTAGGATCCCCAAACCTAAAAAGAAAAAGCGAAAGAGACATTACATGTTACATTCTGATATACTCTTTTCCTATGCTGTCTTCAAAAATAATTTTCTTGAGATCCTCCGCGAAGGAGCTCGGAGTAACAATAGTAAACACATTGTTAGGGAACAGACTTGCGAGATGGTCCGCAGCTTTGTTGGTTTCTCTGTAGGTGTGCTTTACACAGAATTCATCGAACTGGCCTAGCTTCCTTTTGATACGATAGATAATGTGGCGAAGGTCCCATGCTGCCTCTTTGTGCTTGGAAATATAGTCGAAGACAGTCATTGAGTCTGTGGCAATCTCAACCTTGCTTATCTGGATGCCCTCGGCAGCCCTGAGGCCAGCTTCCATACCTTGGAGCTCATGCTTCAGGACAGAGTGAGCTGCTGAAGACCCAGCGCATGCAGCCATAACTGCACCTTGCGCATCCCGAATGATAGCTCCATAGCCTCCTCGTTGCCCCCGGAGGGAGCCATCAGAGTTGATCTTATGCCATCCTGCCATGGGCTTGTCCCATTTGCATTTGATAGCCTTAGGGGTAATGAGGACAGGGTCCGTGCGCCACCTGCTGAAGATGGCCCTGTTCCTAGCCGTGTCCTTGATGCCAAGATCAATGCCAGTCAGCTTGATCCTCACATCATCATAGATGGTTTTAACCAGGGCTGCCGCAGGTCTGTGGAGGTTTTCATAAACGCGTCGGTTGCGTTCAGCCCAGATGTGGTAGACTGTTGCATTAAGAGCCAACTTCTTCATGGTTGTGACTGCATCATTTCCATTGAAGTTAAGGGTGCACCAATTGAGCTCCTGGAGGCTAGGTAAGGGGCGCCTATTGTAGCTCATATACCGCAACATCTTAGACCAGACTGTGGTTGAGAACACACAGTCAAAAAACAGGTGGAGCTCGGTTTCTGCCTCTTGCAAGCAAAGGGGACAGGTATCAAGCTGAACCTTTCCCCATAGCTTGAGCTTGGCCAAAGTCTTGAGGGAGCCTTGCATGACTAGCCACAGGATGAAGCTGTGCCTGGGTATGTTACCCTTGTACCATAACATCTTGGCCCAAGTGACTGAGGCCGATCTGTGTCTAAGGTGATCATAGGTGTGCTTCATACTGTAGGAACCAGTTGGGCCTGCTCTCCACAGCACCTCATCTGGCCTGTCCCAGTCAACCTCAATACCATCAAGATTAATAGCCATTAAGGAGGGCTGGATATGATCAGGGACCACCCAGGTACCATTCCGAATCAGGGCACTGACTTTAGCCTCCTGGTTCAGGGTGGAGTCATACATGAGCTCTTGAGGGAAGAGGTCCATGAGGATGCCATTAGGATGCCAGGGGTCCTTCCAGAACTTAGTATGGTGCCCATCCCCAATAGAGTGGACCACAAGCTTGGTAGCCAATTTGCGAATATCCAGGATGCGCTTCCAGCACCACGAGCCTTCTTTGGGAGGCTGCATTAGCCAGAAGTCCTTTTTTCTGATGAGGTTTTTCCTGACCCAGGTTGCCCAAAGAGAGGTAGGCTTGGAGACAAGATGCCATATGTGGCGCAGGCAGGAAGCTTCATTGGTTACTTGAATACTTCGAATGCCTAGCCCACCTTCCTGAACCGTGGTACAGACTTTCTGCCATTTAACCATAGTCTTCTTAGGCGAGTTGTCACAACCTGACCATAGGAAACTATTGAGGATGGCATTGATAGTTTTTATAGTCATCTTGGGGAGCATGAAACAAGAGGTCCAGTATATTTGCATGCTGGTTAGGACGGCCCTGATGAGGATCACCCTTCCCGCATAGGTGAGGCTTTTGTTCTTCCAGGACGTGATCCTTTTCCTGATCTTCTCAATGATCGGGCTGCATTGCTGGTGGGAAAGCCTAGAGGAGATCAGGGGAAGGCCCAGGTACTTCACAGGGAGTTGGCCACTTGAGAAGTGAAGCCTTGCTGCTATATCTGCCCTAGCTGAAGGGGTGATGCCTGCAGTAAAGAGAGTGCTTTTATTGGGATTGACTTCCAGGCCAGTGTAGGAGTTGAAAGCTTGGAGGGAGTCGTGAAGCGCAGCGGCAGATGTCATGTCTCCGTGGAAGAAGGCAATGAGGTCGTCCGCAAAACTAAGGTGGGTGATGACCGGCTCCATGCATTTTGTGTGAAGCTTATACTCTCCTCGTGTGACTCTATCAGTGAGCAGGATGTTGAGAGTCTCCATGACCAGAACAAAGAGGTAAGGGGACATTGGGCATCCCTGTCTGATACCCCTTTGGCCTTTGAAATAACCCGTTGGGTTACCATTTAGGTTGATTGAGAAGCTAGTTGTGGAGATGCACTCGTGGACCCAATTGATGAACTTGGCAGGGAAATTCATTTTCTGAAGGACTTGGATGATAATGTCCCAACGGACCATGTCATAAGCTTTCTTGAGGTCAATTTTTGCCGCACATCGGGGGGGGGGGACTTGTCCCTGTGATAGTTCCTGACGAGTTCGTGGGCAAGCATCAGGTTGTCTTGGATGAGCCGGCCTTGGATGAAGGCTGATTGGTTTGGGCTCACCAAAAGATGGACTGCATGTTTCATCCTGTTGGTTAAAATTTTAGCAATGCATTTATAAATAATATTGCAACATGCAATCGGCCGATAATCACAAAAGGAGTTTGCATTAGGAATTTTTGGAACAAGAGCCAAGATGGTAGTATTAACTTGGCCCAGCAATTTTGAACTCCTGAAGAAGTTCAAAATAGCTTTTACAAAACAGTTTCCTACAATGTTCCAGCAGAATTTGAAGAAGAGGGATGAGAACCCATCTGGCCCCGGAGCTTTGGAGGAGTCGATGGAGGCAAGAGCTTCTGTTATCTCATTTCTACTGACAGGCTTACCCATCTCATCGGCCATTTCATCTGACAGAGCACTGGTGAAAGAGAAGTTATCTGGAAGTCTGCGGCAGTTGGAGGTGGGATCAGCAGCATACATACTTTTGAAGTGTTGGACGCACTCGGAGGCTATGTCATCTGGTTGGTCAAGCTTGATCCCGTTGGAGTTGAAGATGCAAGAGATGCGGTTGATAGTTCGCCTCTCTTTGAGCATTCTGTGGAAGTATTCTGAATTCTGGTCGCTCAGGAGAAGAGTATTAGCCCTTGCCTTCTGGCATGCTTCTTGCGCTTCGTTTCGGACAGCCTGGGCGTAGTTACTTACCGCTTGCTTTTCTTCCTGAATGGCCAGGCCAGAGACATAGTGGTTCTGAAGGACGTATTGAGCTCGCTCCATCTGCATCCTAGTGACTTCGACCTGGGCTTTGGCAGATCGGAACCTAGTTTTTCTCCAGTTTGTTAAGCCAGCCTTGACATACTTAAGCCTTTGCACCAAAATGAACATAGCATTACCCCTAACTGGGGTTCTCCAAGCTTCCTCAATGACCGCCATAAAGCCTGGTTCCAAGGTCCAGAAGTTGTAGAATTTGAATGGTTTGGGACCAGAGTTAAGCTTGTTGTACATGGTCAACACCATGGGCGTGTGGTCAGAGACACCATTATGTTGGAATTCCACTTCCGCATCTGGATAGAGCTGTTGCCAGGTGCCATTAGCAAGGACCCTATCAATTTTGGAAGCTACCCGACTACTGCCCACATGGTTGTTGCACCAGGTAAAGTAGTTACCTCTGTATCTACAGTCATGGATGTCAGCTTGGACCACGCATCTGAGCATATCCACCACATCAGCATTAGAGGGCTCAACACGGCTTGCACGTTCCTGAAGATGCATAATAGCATTGAAGTCGCCAAGGAGAACCCAAGGCAGACTATTGGTAGATGCAAATTGAATGAGCTCCTCCCAAAGTTGTTGGCGAGTAGTTGCATTACTGCTCCCATAGACAAAAGTAATTGCCCAGATGTTCCCATTGGGCCAAGTGGCTTTGACAGAGATTGTTTGAGCTGACTTAGCTATCAGGGCGATAGTGAGGAGCGCAGGGTTCCATCCCACCCATATTCTGCCTCCTACCGAGGTATCACTGTTATCTATCCAATTCCAATCGTACATAATATTCCTTTGGACTGACATGGACTTGCTTTGGTGAACCTTTGTTTCAACAATTCCAGCTAGGGCGAGCTTATTATTCATGATGAACTTCTTGACCTCTCTCTGCTTCATAGTGTCGTTTAGCCCCCTAATATTCCAGCATCCTAGTTTGTCTATCATTGGGAAACATATGGGAAGAGGGGCTGCTTGACCCCTGGCTTGGAAACTGTTCTCTTTTGTTTAGCACTCCTCTTCTTCCTACTGCTGGAGCTTCCTTGGCCAGAGCCCTGAAGACCCTGAACTTGATCAGAAGGAGCACCTGGAGTATCTAGATTAGTGGCCTGTAGATCCTGCATAGGTGAGGCCGCCTCCCCTGTGGCGCCCTGTTGCATAGGAGGAGCCTCCTCTGATGGTAGGTCCTGATGCATAGGAGAATCACCCTCTCCAGGAGCCCCCCCTTGCTGCTCAACGGCAGTGGTAGTGGTGCCTTGGCCATGGCCATGAGAAGCTCTACTTGCCACTCCCCCTGAGTCTGATTTGCTAACCGCCACCATGGCGTCCTCCGTTGGGCCAGAGCTTCCATCACTGACAATGAATACAGCCTTACCCTCAGAAGGGCCTCCCTTGGATGCCACACTAGCTGAGGCCCTTGCCTCTGGGTTAGTAGTGAGTCCTACATGCTCCATTCTGGTTTGTGCTGAGCTACTAGTAGCAGATTGGGTGTTTCGGTGGTGTGATGTATGTTTTTCTTAGGGGCTTCCCAACCTTCATCATCAGCTCCCCTAGCTGGCTCCTTGCATTTGCGAGGCCTGTATACCCTTAGACCCTGCTTTGGGGGGGATCTATCGCAGCTACCGGTGACGTGCCCGAATACATTGCATGTGTTACATCTCGTGGGCTTCCAGGTATACTCTACGTCAACCATATATGACTTGCATCCATCAACGACCACCGGGATTTTGTTGGGGAAGGTGCTGTTAACATTGATTTCCACACACACTTTAGCATAGTTCATCCTCATCTTGTCCTCAGTGGCTTTGTCAAGTTTGAGGGGTGTCCCAACTGCGCTAGCAATAGCCTCAATGCCCTTCGGGTTCCAGAAGAGGAGCGGGATGTTTTTCAAACAAATCCAGATAGGAAGTGTGTTGAGGGCATCCATGTCTTCCTCAAGAAACGGCCTCCATGGTCTGATGATGAAGAGCCTGCTGGCAATGTGCATCGTCCCCATGTCGAGGACCTTAGTCCTATCACCATCATCCTCGAACTTGAAGATGAAAGTGTTATCACTGTGTGTCTTCATCTCAAACCTGGCTTTGAGGTTCCATGTTTTGGTAAGGGTATCCCTCACAAACCCGAAGCCTAGTCGCTTACCAACAAAGTTACCCACCACCAGATCCTCGCATTCCTTCTGTTCAACAGCGAAATCCGCCGTTTGCAGCTGGACAACAAGTTTGCCGTCCGTTAGTGTAGGTGGCCGAAAGGCGAGGGAGGTGGAACCCATTCCGGGTTTGTTTGAGAGCATCTGAGCCCATGTCGGCGCAGAAGGCGCTTGGTGGGTTTCAGCTTGTGGTCCAACCGGTGGAGCCAGGGAACCTGGTTCAGATCCGTGAAGTGGAGGGTCCTCTGAAGGTTTGGGGGACCCTTTTTCCAACTGGAGGTTGAACCGTACCAGATCCATGGAGTGGAGGGTCCTCTGAAGGTTTGGGGGACCCTTCTCCCACTGGAGGTTGAACCGTACCATACTTGACCTCCAGCTCCGCTAACATACGTGCAGTATCAGGGTCAAGACCAGTATTGTCGGGACATTCAGTCGGTCGTTTGTCGCTCGCAGAGGTGGAACCCTCTCCGCGAGCCGGGAATCGATTGCTTTCGTCTCGAGTGGTCATTAATCTCAGAACAGTGCGAAAAACAACAGTGAATTGAGCGTGAAGTGAGTGAGAGTTGACATGAACCCTAGCTTTATGAAGCAAAAAACCCAAATCATATCGAAATCGCCTCCAAATCGCCAGAGCAACCACCCAAATTGGCCTCCAATTGAGCCAAAACGTACAAACGCGTTTTCCTTCTCCGTTAAACTTAACCAAACTAGTTTGTTGAGTCAAACATGTTCCATTTGTCATTATTAATGTCCACGCGAGGTTAGAAGTCAAACGGAGTTCATTTGGTCACTCAAATCCTTGTATTCTCGGATTGCACCCAAATTGGCCTCCAATTGAGCCAAAACGTACAAACGAGTTTTTCTTCTCCGTTAAACTTAACCAAACTAGTTTGTTGAGTCAAACATGTTCCATTTGTCATTATTAACGTCCACTCGAGGTTAGAAGTCAAATGGAATCCATTTGGTCACTCAAATCCTTGTATTCTAGGATTGCACCCAAATTGGTCACCAATTGAGCCTACAACGTACAAACGAGTTTTCCTTCTTCGTTAAGCGCAACCAAACTTGTTTGTTGAGTCAAACATGTTCCATTTGTCATTATTAACGTCCACGCGAGGTTAGAAGTCAAACGGAGTCCATTTGGTCACTCAAATCCTTGTATTCTCGGATTGCACCCAAATTGGCCTCCAATTGAGCCTACACGTACAAACGAGTTTTCCTTCTTCGTTAAGCTTAACCAAACTTGTTTGTTGAGTCAAACATGTTCCATTTGTCATTATTAACTCCACGCGAGGTTAGAAGTCAAACGGAGTCCATTTGGTCACTCAAATCCTTGTATTCTCGGATTGCACCCAAATTGGCCTCCTTTTTTTTTTTTTGGAAAGTGAGCCGGGGTTATTTAGGATCCCCAAACCTAAAAAGAAAAAACGAAAGAGACATTACATGTTACATTCTGATATACTCTTTTCCTATGCTGTCTTCAAAAATAATTTTCTTGAGATCCTCCGCGAAGGAGCTCGGAGTAACAATAGTAAACACATTGTTAGGGAACAGACTTGCGAGATGGTCCGCAGCTTTGTTGGTTTCTCTGTAGGTGTGCTTTACACAGAATTCATCGAACTGGCCTAGCTTCCTTTTGATACGATAGATAATGTGGCGAAGGTCCCATGCTGCCTCTTTGTGCTTGGAAATATAGTCGAAGACAGTCATTGAGTCTGTGGCAATCTCAACCTTGCTTATCTGGATGCCCTCGGCAGCCCTGAGGCCAGCTTCCATACCTTGGAGCTCATGCTTCAGGACAGAGTGAGCTGCTGAAGACCCAGCGCATGCAGCCATAACTGCACCTTGCGCATCCCGAATGATAGCTCCATAGCCTCCTCGATGCCCCCGGAGGGAGCCATCAGAGTTGATCTTATGCCATCCTGCCATGGGCTTGTCCCATTTGCATTTGATAGCCTTAGGGGTAATGAGGACAGGGTCCGTGCGCCACCTGCTGAAGATGGCCCTGTTCCTAGCCGTGTCCTTGATGCCAAGATCAATGCCAGTCAGCTTGATCCTCACATCATCATAGATGGTTTTAACCAGGGCTGCCGCAGGTCTGTGGAGGTTTTCATAAACGCGTCGGTTGCGTTCAGCCCAGATGTGGTAGACTGTTGCATTAAGAGCCAACTTCTTCATGGTTGTGACTGCATCATTTCCATTGAAGTTAAGGGTGCACCAATTGAGCTCCTGGAGGCTAGGTAAGGGGCGCCTATTGTAGCTCATATACCGCAACATCTTAGACCAGACTGTGGTTGAGAACACACAGTCAAAAAACAGGTGGAGCTCGGTTTCTGCCTCTTGCAAGCAAAGGGGACAGGTATCAAGCTGAACCTTTCCCCATAGCTTGAGCTTGGCCAAAGTCTTGAGGGAGCCTTGCATGACTAGCCACAGGATGAAGCTGTGCCTGGGTATGTTACCCTTGTACCATAACATCTTGGCCCAAGTGACTGAGGCCGATCTGTGTCTAAGGTGATCATAGGTGTGCTTCATACTGTAGGAACCAGTTGGGCCTGCTCTCCACAGCACCTCATCTGGCCTGTCCCAGTCAACCTCAATACCATCAAGATTAATAGCCATTAAGGAGGGCTGGATATGATCAGGGACCACCCAGGTACCATTCCGAATCAGGGCACTGACTTTAGCCTCCTGGTTCAGGGTGGAGTCATACATGAGCTCTTGAGGGAAGAGGTCCATGAGGATGCCATTAGGATGCCAGGGGTCCTTCCAGAACTTAGTATGGTGCCCATCCCCAATAGAGTGGACCACAAGCTTGGTAGCCAATTTGCGAATATCCAGGATGCGCTTCCAGCACCACGAGCCTTCTTTGGGAGGCTGCATTAGCCAGAAGTCCTTTTTTCTGATGAGGTTTTTCCTGACCCAGGTTGCCCAAAGAGAGGTAGGCTTGGAGACAAGATGCCATATGTGGCGCAGGCAGGAAGCTTCATTGGTTACTTGAATACTTCGAATGCCTAGCCCACCTTCCTGAACCGTGGTACAGACTTTCTGCCATTTAACCATAGTCTTCTTAGGCGAGTTGTCACAACCTGACCATAGGAAACTATTGAGGATGGCATTGATAGTTTTTATAGTCATCTTGGGGAGCATGAAGCAAGAGGTCCAGTATATTTGCATGCTGGTTAGGACGGCCCTGATGAGGATCACCCTTCCCGCATAGGTGAGGCTTTTGTTCTTCCAGGACGTGATCCTTTTCCTGATCTTCTCAATGATCGGGCTGCATTGCTGGTGGGAAAGCCTAGAGGAGATCAGGGGAAGGCCCAGGTACTTCACAGGGAGTTGGCCACTTGAGAAGTGAAGCCTTGCTGCTATATCTGCCCTAGCTGAAGGGGTGATGCCTGCAGTAAAGAGAGTGCTTTTATTGGGATTGACTTCCAGGCCAGTGTAGGAGTTGAAAGCTTGGAGGGAGTCGTGAAGCGCAGCGGCAGATGTCATGTCTCCGTGGAAGAAGGCAATGAGGTCGTCCGCAAAACTAAGGTGGGTGATGACCGGCTCCATGCATTTTGTGTGAAGCTTATACTCTCCTCGTGTGACTCTATCAGTGAGCAGGATGTTGAGAGTCTCCATGACCAGAACAAAGAGGTAAGGGGACATTGGGCATCCCTGTCTGATACCCCTTTGGCCTTTGAAATAACCCGTTGGGTTACCATTTAGGTTGATTGAGAAGCTAGTTGTGGAGATGCACTCGTGGACCCAATTGATGAACTTGGCAGGGAAATTCATTTTCTGAAGGACTTGGATGATAATGTCCCAACGGACCATGTCATAAGCTTTCTTGAGGTCAATTTTTGCCGCACATCGGGGGGGGGGACTTGTCCTGTGATAGTTCCTGACGAGTTCGTGGGCAAGCATCAGGTTGTCTTGGATGAGCCGGCCTTGGATGAAGGCTGATTGGTTTGGGCTCACCAAAAGATGGACTGCATGTTTCATCCTGTTGGTTAAAATTTTTGCAATGCATTTATAAATAATATTGCAACATGCAATCGGCCGATAATCACAAAAGGAGTTTGCATTAGGAATTTTTGGAACAAGAGCCAAGATGGTAGTATTAACTTGGCCCAGCAATTTTGAACTCCTGAAGAAGTTCAAAAATAGCTTTTAACAAAACAGTTTCCTACAATGTTCCAGCAGAATTTGAAGAAGAGGGATGAGAACCCATCTGGCCCCGGAGCTTTGGAGGAGTCGATGGAGGCAAGAGCTTCTGTAATCTCATTTCTACTGACAGGCTTACCCATCTCATCGGCCATTTCATCTGACAGAGCACTGGTGAACGAGAAGTTATCGGAGTCTGCGGCAGTTGGAGGTGGGATCAGCAGCATACATACTTTTGAAGTGTTGGACGCACTCGGAGGCTATGTCATCTGGTTGGTCAAGCTTGATCCCGTTGGAGTTGAAGATGCAAGAGATGCGGTTGATAGTTCGCCTCTCTTGGAGCATTCTGTGGAAGTATTCTGAATTCTGGTCGCTCAGGAGAAGAGTATTAGCCCTTGCCTTCTGGCATGCTTCTTGCGCTTC
>QNQO01004440.1:0-24525 GCA_003290165.1 Berberis thunbergii | reverse complement strand
ACGAAATACTCCAAATATCTCTCAGGATTTAATTTTAGTGTCACAAATAACTTGACTAAAACTAATTAAGTCTAAAAATAAAAATTAAATATAAGGTACTCCTTTATTGACCTTTCCACCAAGAACAAATAACCATAATAAAGTATGGGCTATTCCACAGAACAAATAACCATTTTTCTCACATCATAGTTTTTTTTCAAGTAATCCAGAGATAAGAAAGCTATTTACATGGTCTAATGTGGACATTCCATACAAGATTGAACACAAATTTAAACAGATAGAAACACGATGATCGCATTCAGTTTTCATCATGCTTAAACCAATGACAAGTTTCGAGTTTCTGACTCCATAAACGAAAGTGTGAAGATTTGGATGACTTATGTTCTTTGGTGATGAATTTTTAGAATGCGACAGCACAAATTCAAGAATCACAATCTGTTCTTGGACTACTATATATGATCAATACGATATCTCTATCTAAAACTTGGAGGGTGTTTTTGATTTTTTGAAAACTTTTTCATGAAAAACAAAGTTTTTCCATAAAAAAAAAAACTATGGAATTCTTAACTCAGTTTTTTTTCCACTATTTAATTTAGCAAAGGAAAAAAAAACTTATCAAAATTTCCACTATTTGATTACAGAATATTTTTCAATGATGAATTTGCTTTAGGGCTAAGTTACTATTATATCAATAAATCGAACATATGTCATATAAAGAAGTACAAACATATTGCTATATTAAAAATCAAACAAAAACACAAAAAAAAAAAAATCATAAAACATATGAGTCAAAAGGATTATCCAAGGATATTACATACTTATTACAATGTCATGTGGAAGATCAATTACACATTAACATTGAAGTTTTGTAACTAATGCAAGTCATTCAAAAACATACACAATCGTCTATTTTCTAATTAAGTGTATCAAAATCTCTTAATAACCAAACTTCCTCACTAACCGCTCTTATTTTTCTTCAGGGTTTATGGATAAGAAAAGGCGGATCAAAATTGGTTTCACCTCAAACAAGTCTAGAGCATCTAAGATCCTTGTCCTTAAGATGTTTGGAACATCTCTTGAACTTGAAGTCAATCGATCCCAATCGTCTCCCTTCAACGAGTTAGAGACCTCCTTGACTACCTTGGAATTGAACTCTTCGTCAAATGCCAATCTTTTACACTTCTCACATGAGACGAGACGATTCATGGATGAAGATAGAGAAGAGCAAGATGCATGATCATCCGAGTCCATCACATTGTCATCATTAGCATCATCTGTTACATAACTCAAACAAATATTTAGCATTATCTGTTACATAGCACAAAATTTTGTCAATAAAACAACAAAGACAATCTAAATATCAAATGCAATTTTAGATGTTTGGTGGATGTTCTAAACACCTAAACCTATAACATTGCCTTTTCCTAGTAAAAAATTTGAAGAAGTTTTCAAGAGAATTAGCTCAATCAACAAGGAAACTAACTTAACATCACATTTCAAGAGAATGTTGGAGAGCTAGATTCCAAATATATATATATATATATAACCATTGCCAAAGGTTTGATGACTCACTGGTTAAGCAGTGGCGGATGGTTTAACTAGGTCATGGGATCGAACCTAACTGGCGGCGTCTGGAGTGGGAGGGGTTAAGGAATAAAAAATCTCCACATACACCGATTGCAAGTTTTGAAACAACCCCATTGTAGAAAACAAATAAATAAGTAGAGATGAAATTACTTACGTGTTTGCATGGGAGGCCCAACATCCAACAATCCTTGACTTGCATCCGGTTTCAACGAATTTGACTTGCATCCTGTGTCAACATATTTGACTATACAACATCGATAATCAAGAAATATAGTTATTTGCCAAGAAACATAATTTGATAATTGTGTGGAGACTGGAAAAGAAGATGACTCAATAAAACATGGAAATGCTTTGTAATTTAAACTCAGGTAATCAGAAGGAATGTAATGGAGTCATTGTGTCTTAAACCAGCCAACTTCCATTATGATTAATGTTAGAGAATAGAAGTCTACCTATGTTACAACATAGGAAAGTGTCACAGAATAGAAGTCTAACCTATGTTAGAATAGAATGGGTTATGAAAACTTTCCTATTGTATTTTGGTTTAAGGCCTTGATAAGTAAAGAATTGTATTGAAAATATTGTTTTTCTTCTTCTCTTTCTTTTGAATAGAATACAAGCTTATATATAACTAACTTTGACATAACCTAATAGAAATAGGAAGCCTAGCAAACTTAGGAAACCAAAATACAATAGGAAAGTCTTCCTAACCCATTCTATTCTAACATAGGTAGACTTCTATTCTGTGACACTTTCCTATGTTGTAACATAGGTAGACTTCTATTCTCTAACACCCCCGCAAGCTGGGACATGTAGATGCAGACAAAATGTGCAGCTTGGAGGAAACTTTGAAGACCTATTTGGTGATGAAATCATTATCGTCGAGTCTGGACGAGTCCTGGTATTGCTCAAGTCAAGTGGTATTGCTCAAGTCGAGTCAACACGGATTTTGGTATTGCTCAATTCGAGACAACATAGATTTTGGTATTCGAGTGGTATTGCTCAATTCGAGACAACATAGATTTTGGTATTGCTCAATTTGAGTGGTATAGCTCAATTCGAGACAACATAGATTTTGGTATTGCTCAATTTGAGTGGTATAGCTCAATTCGAGACAAGACAAGTTTTGGTATTGTTGGCCCCCCTTCCTTGATTGAATTGTAGGTTGGCGGCATGTTGCCTGATACGCATGAAGTTGTTGTAGAGTGCAATTTTCCTTCAATTTAGTTGAACTTTGCTGTCGAGGAGGTTTCTCCTGCTGTCATCCCTCCCCCGCCTCTTGCATAGTCATCAGAGGCGGGGAAGAGCTTGAATCCCCAGAGTCTTAGGTCACCAAAGAAAGTCGCTCTGATACCATGTAAAGAATTGTATTGAAAATATTGTTTTTCTTCTTCTCTTTCTTTTGAATAGAATACAAGCTTATATAGAACTAACTTTGACACAACCTAATAGAAATAAGAAGCCTAGCAAACTTAGGAAACCAAAATACAATAGGAAATCTAACCAAACTTAGGAAACCAAAATACAATAGGAAAGTCTTCCTAACCCATTCTATTATAACATAGGTAGATTTCTATTCTGTGACACTTTCCTATGTTGTAACATAGGTAGACTTCTATTCTCTAACAATTAAGCTTCTTCAAACTCATCATAGACAAGCCACATAATGAGGGGTGTAGTTTGAGAACAGGCAAGTGCATTATGCATAGTTTGTAAATGATAGATCTGGATGAGCCCCCAGCTAGTAGATACAAACCAACACATTTTTCTATCTACATCATTGATTAGTTCAATACTAATGTAGGAGAGAATTCAACTTATCCCAAGCTGTGAACTTCAGCCTCCTACAAGCATACCACCTTGACAGATTGATAATCTCACACACCAAACAGGGGAATATTGAAGTCATTGAGGCTTCAAAAAATCTCCAAAAAACATGTGATTATCAGTTCTATATCATCCTCACAAATCAAACAATACAAAGATTACTAAACATTGAAGTTGATCATTAACTACGTATTTTACTTGTTAAGATGATCCCTGATTCTAGGGGGCGAGGCCACGCAAGGCCCATTCACCACCATGGATATAGATTAAAGCATT
The DNA here is from genome assembly GCA_003290165.1 of Berberis thunbergii. NCBI lineage: Eukaryota > Viridiplantae > Streptophyta > Magnoliopsida > Ranunculales > Berberidaceae > Berberis > Berberis thunbergii. Next base: position 20,835 of record QNQO01004440.1, on the reverse strand, counting down.
GAAGTCATAAAAAAGAACACCTAAAGTGATTCTGAAGCTTACCACTCCTAGTTGGATTTAATCAGTCATGTTTTTTTATCAATAGTTACGAGTGAAAATGGTAATTTGCTAGTATATTTGTAACTTGCAACATGATCAAAATGAACTAAACCGTAAAAAACAAATATGCATATAGAGTAACCAGAAATACATTGATGCAGTTCAAGTTGGAATTGCAGAGGATAGTTCCCAGGAAATAAAAACAAGCATGACCAAGGCAAACACCTTCAAAGATTTCTTTAATAATTCTCAGTAATAGCATACCTAGAGTTCATTTCATCTCTATTATATATAGCTGTACTAGGAAGATTAAACAACAGGAAAATAAAGTCCTTTGATAATTTCTAGGCATAATAAGCTCAATTAGTCATGGAGTCTGATGCTTCTTTTAATTTCCCCTCCTTGGCCTGTCTCTTGCTATGCTGTAGTCAATTAATTCTGGTGCAGCAGTAATATCCTTGCCAGTTGTATCATCAGTTGGTCCTCCATCATTCTCCCCCGATTGAAAAGGACTCTTCATCGAGTCTGGCTCCTGCTCAACGTCATCTTCATAGAATGGTTGCAGATCAGCCATATTAAATGTTGCTGAAACTTCCATGCTTCCAGGAAGCTCTAGTTGATAAACATTTTCACCAATACACTTTAAGATTCGAAATGGACCAGTGTCTTTCAGCTTACCAAACTTACCTCAAGGAAACCTTTCTTTGCGAAGGTTAATCCACACCAAGTCTCCCTCTTGAAACTCCAAGTGTCTGCAATGTTTATCTGCACTAATTTTGTACTTCATATTACTTCCTCCAGCCTTCTTCTAACTTGGGAATGCAGCTCTTTAATGTGAGCAGCTAGATCATCAGCATCTCCACTAAATCTATTACTAGTTGGTAGAGGCAGCAAATCTAGTGAACCAGTCGGAATTAGTCTATAAACTACTTCAAAGGGGCACTTTCCAGTTGACCTGTTGTGGGACCTATTATAAGCAAATTCAGCTTGCGACAAAATAAATCCCAATTGTGCTTTTCTCTGCCAACCAGGCTTCTTAACAGGTTCCCAAGTGTTCGATTCACCACTTCTGTTTGTCCGTCAGTTTGAGGGTGATGAGAGCTACTAAACTGAAGACGAGTTCCCAATTTACACCACAAAGTTCTCCAAAAATGACTGACGAACTTAGGATCCACGGTCAGAGGTGATGCTCCTTTTATCCTTTCTGATTATGCGTGTATTGTGATGCTATTTCACATTGTTTACCCGACAGTGCACAACAGGGGTGGTGGTGACATTGTCGGTTTTGTTCTACTTGAAGAAACTTCTGCTTCTGCAATTTCTGTTTTCTATAGAAGCAGCTCTTAATTCGGTTACTGGAGAAAGGATGGAAGATAAGCTTGGTGCATTCAGATACTGAAGAGGTATACTCTACTTATCTCAAATATTAGCAAACATTTTTTACAGTAGGACATTGGTGGATTCAAACCATAGGCATTGAGTAATTGTAATATTCAACATTTCAGATCAATTTGTATTATATAATGTAATCAATTAAAAAAATATAAAATTAGGCAGAAATTGAACTTAATTTACGTTTTCTAAGCGTGCAATCTAAAAAGAAAACTTAAAGATAAAGATAAATGTGGATCAACGAACAATACAAAAAGATTGGTTTTGCTCGCTAATGATATGAACTCCGAGCAATATTCTTATTGAAGCTTGGAGGATCCGTCACACGATGATACCTAGAGCTGAGAACTTTTCCTCGCTGCCAAACCCAAAGTCACATTTTGATATTGTTTGAAAACTACAAAAACACCCAAACAAAAAGCTGATGTGACTTCACCTATAGATTTCTGCTAGTGTTATAGTTTATATTAGGGGTGGGCATTTAGAAACGAAAACCCGAACCGAACCGACAATCGGACCGATCTGGTCGGTTCGGATCGGTTTTAATTAATTAAAAAAAATTTGATTGTAAAAACCCGGCCCGCCACGAAGTTTCTGGTCCGGGCCTCGATTTCCATTTCTAAAGCCCGTCGAGTAACCGGCCCGACCCGACTTCTTCACTTAAGTAGTTCTCTCTCCCCTCAAACTCCCTCAACTTTGAAGGAACCATTCACAACGAGTCTCATTCACAGCGAAGGAAACTAACGAGGACGACTCCTTGTCCTCCTCTCTTCTCACAGCGAAGGAAACAAACCAACGAGGACGCCTCCTCGTCCTCCTCTCTTCTCACAGCGAAGCAAACCAGCGAGGATGCCTCCTCTCCTCATTCACAGAGTCAGAGTCTTATTCACAGCGAAGGAAACCAGCGAGGATGCCTCCTCTCTTCTTATAGCGAAGCCGCGGAGGCCGATTTGAGGTCGCTTCCTCTCCCCTCTCTTCTCACAGCGGAGATCGATCGGCTCCCTCTCTCAGCGAAGGCGGAGGCCAAGCCGCCTTCCTCTCCCCTCCCTTCCCCCGCCTTTCCCTAGATCTTGATCTTGATCAGATCGGATCTTGTAATTTTTTTGTATTTTTTTGTTTTTGTAATTTTTGATATAAATTTGTTGTATGCTATAATTTTTTTTGTAATTTTTAAATTTTGTTGTATGGTTTCAGCATTTTTTTACTTACCGTAGAGCATTTTTTTGCTCTTACGATCGAGACTGGCCTGAAACTGGCCCGTAAGTCGGTTAACCGGGACTTCGGTTACCTGGTCAACTCGGTCCGATTTCGGTTCTCATAAACACGGGCCCAAATTTTCTCGGGCCGATTTTTGGTTTTTGGTTTTTTGGTTTTGGCTTTTGGGCCGGTTACCCGTACTTTCCCAGCCCTAGTTTATATATATATATACACCAGAAATTCTAGCTGGCCTGCGAAACCGGCTTGGTTTGCTGCCTGGGAGGGGCAAAATTGTATTTACGCCCCTCCCAAGCAGCAAACCAAGCCGGTTTCCCAGGCGAGCTAGAATTTCTCAACACTACTTATAAGTTATGACAGATAGCCGACCAACTAAGTTTTCGTTAGTTTTATCTGGAAAAAGACGAGGAAGTAAGCTGGAACTGACGCAAAAGAATGATATAGGATAGACCCGTTAACACCGAGGGCAAGGACATAGTAAGTTATTAATTCCATTTAGTTTGAATTCTTTGGTGAAACTTTAAATGATATAGGAGAAAAAATATTATTGTAGTTTTGGTCTGACATGCGTGGCAAGAACACCTGAAGTTTTTTTATTTATTTAATCCTTAAAAAAATGATAATAGAGCAAAACAAAGGAAGAGAAAGGGACAGAGATTTGTTAGAGAGAATTTAGCGTACCTCTGAAAAAACTTACCCACTCCCAATTGGAATTTAATTACACATGTTTTTTTTATCAATAAAACAGTAGATGTATCAATAGTGACGAGTACAAAAAGTTATTTGCTAATGCTATTTGTAAGTTGCAACATGATTAAAATGAGAACTAAACGGTAAAAACAAAAGTGCATATAGATTAACCAGTAATACATGAAGTTAAGTAGGGTTGAAAGCAAAGGAGCTCGAAATAGGTTACAACCGAAATCCCAACGCCCTCAATCCAAAGAAGGAAACATTGTAACTTCTGTAACAGGACTCATTGAATGACATCCAGATATTTTTATTTTTTCTTCCACAATTCCAATTGATGAATGAGACTTTAAATTGTCACAACAATCTGACAATGATACGGTTGATGAAGCTCTTAAATATGGTGAATTTGATTACAAAACGGAGGTATGCATGCAACTTTTTCTGTTCTTTTAATTTTGAATGAAAATTCAAAAAAACTGATTGTGTGAATTCTGTTATGCTGTTTCACTGCATCTTGTACGGTGCAGATAGCAGGAAATTTTCTGGGATTCGCCCGCAATATCAGTTCCAGTAGGATCTCAATTACCCTTTTGAGCCTCTGACCTTGCTTAGTCGTAGTGACATGTTCTTATCTGCTACAATTCTGTGTGTTTTTTGTTGGTTGGATATGACAAGATGGGGATGCCTATAGGCCTTCAATTTATCGAAAGACCGTGGTCTTAACTAACTTTGATTCATATAGCTTATGCAATGCAGGTAATGGAACAGAGAGTCAAAACACAGTAATAAAATTACATATTGCCGAGGTTTTGAACTTTGTGATATTCATGCTTGATCAGCTTCCTCTCATCATGCTTCATGATGGTGTTAAACTTCATTATGCATATCTATCTAGCCCTGTTCTTGTGTCAGGGCCTCTTCAACCCAAGCTATAAGAAACCAAAGGTGTATTACGATGGCCTCAAGAAAGAATTGACATTTTAACTAGTAATAAAACATTTATTTGATTGATTTGAAATAGGGACATGTTTTGGCTGTAAAATTCACGTAACAGATAATGAAAAGCAAACTTAATGAACTTTTTGTCTTCTTATGTGACAGTTGTTTCTAAGGTGCGGGCCGTGCGGTCAAATTATCTGTAGATGATGCATGCCTACTTTGCGCTGCTCCCAGATCAACAAGCACCAGTGCATTCACATGCATTTTATTTCGTTTGATATGGATAACATGTGAGTACAGTATCTTACTGACGATGATTATATTGGAATTTTTAGTTCTAATGCAATCTTTATAAATGGCAAACAAACTGTATAGCTTGTACATTCGGAATACATTAATGGTTGGACCTAAATCTGAAAAATCCTGTCAATAATTTGAAGATTCATTATTAGTTGCTGTTGGACATCCAACTTTAGTGAATAGTTATCCAACTTATTAGGTACATTTTGAAAGAACAAAAAGATAATTATTGGAATATTTTATACTCTTGTTATTGAAAGAACTCTCACTATTCCATTCTTCTGTTTGCTTCTTGATTAAGTTGTATCAAGCGTTATCTTATACCCCCACGTGTCGCAGTGTTCTCTAATTTACCATGGTGTGTTTATGGTATAAGAAGACGTGCTAGCCATCTGGCTTGTTTATGATCTTAAGTAGCTCTCTGCTTTCTGTTTTGGTTGAAATGTCTTTCTGCTTTTATCAATGTGCTAGCCCCAGTTAAATCCAAAAATTGTTTAACCTCATATTTTTATTTATGTATAGGGGTGAATGTTACTTTGTACGGGTGAAGAAAAAGTGTGGTTCTCTAACCAAATCAACATGTATTCAGAGATTGGATTGAAATCTTCCTATAATTTCTGTACTCTTTTTGTGGTACCATGTTATCATTGAAAGTTTTGTTTTGCGGTTTGTGTCTAATTTTACTCGAAGATTGAATCTTTCGGATACATATTTGGATTTTACAAAAGCTTTTATTTCTCCCCTGTTGCAACATCTCAGGTTGCATTGATTAATATTCAATCAATTGCATATACTTGTGAGAGCATAGGAATTTTATAAGTAGGTTCTTGATGCAGGGTCGTTGAAGGTTTGTGCTGCAGTTGAGTTTGGTTAGATATCTGGTATTGGAACCAGGATGTATCTCAGGGTGTGTTCGACCTTAAGAACAAAGCAATATCCTACCAACAAGGATGGGTAAATTTTTATCCATAGAAGCAGATTTTGATAGAGCCAAAAAATTGGCATTAAAGACCTCAATTTCACAGATTGTACTTCTATCGAGTTTTGACCACGATGTTATTAGATGTTGTGGTTATGTGGTATGTATTTTTGGTTTCCTCTTCTTTGTCTTTGCCAGTTTCCATTCGGGTCAGTAGTTTGTGAGCTGTCATAATGTACATGCGACAGTTTTAGCTTAGGGGTGTGCCATTTGGAGTTGAAAGAAGTAGACACAATTGATCAAATTCTATTTGGGAAATATGCTTGATTTGTTGTTATTATGTTACATTTTCAACAATTTCTATGTCTCAGGTTGTTCAAAGATTTCAGGAGTTGTTCTCCTCAGACCAAATATAAGGAAGCTGCTGAGCTTGCTGCCGATTCTCCTCAAGGAATCCTTCGTACCCCTGACACTGTTGCAAAATTCAGGTATTTGATTGTCACATTAACCCTCTAAATCTAATGAAAACCAAGAAAGGCAGGCACTGTTACAACATCACACTTATACTCCAGTCACCGTAAAAGGATACTGGCAGGTTGGAGTTCACTGCTTCCTATGCAACATAATTTTCCATTTATTTTATTTTGTAGAGGTGGAATTTATGATTCCTTCTCTTCTACCCGCCTTTTTCTTAATCCAGATCTAAATGGGCGTGTTGAGTGTGGAACCGTCTTGGATGTTGTAGTAGCTTAGCATTCTTCCATCTTCTAGTATTGTTCCTTGGAAACCAAATCCAATTTATCCATAGGAATTTCTTTTCCTTCTTCTCAGTTTTTATAACATTTTTGACATTTTCAATCGTGCTGCTGGATGTTGTCAATTTTCAGAGTAATCGACTGCTTTGCAGCTGCAATATGCACAATGATCTGGCATGCTTCAATAGCTCCCTTCCCTTTGCTGCTCTTCTGTGTATGCTGAAAATGAAAGACCCGTCTAAGACTGATGAAGGTACAGACTTTTCAGCTTCACCATTGACGAAATATATTTTTTAATTTTAAGTTGGAGCTGACGAATGTTTTAATAATATGGATTTTACGTATGAGCAATTCTAGCTGGCCTGGAAAATCAGCGAGGTTTCACTGCTTGGAGGGGTGAAAATATTTTTGCCCCCCTCTTTAAAACACCTTTTTAGAGTATGTGTTTAAAGAGGGGAGCGAACCCAGATAGTGAAACCTTGCGTGTTTAAAGAGGGGGGCAAAAATATATTTTCGCTCTCTCAGGCAGTGAAACCTCGCTGGTTTCCCACGCCAGCTAGAATTTTTGTTTACTTATAATCTCTAATACTATCACACCCCAAAAATTTGCAAAAGGCATTGACTTTTTGACACTATCAATTTTGAAAAATACCATCATTTTCTACTTTCTAAATGACACACCAATATAAATTTAAACTCAAAAAATTTTCTCCCTCCTTTTAGTGTAAAAAGGAGGGAGAAAATGCGTCAATACCTCCCTTCCCTTCCCTTTGTTCCTGTTCTGTGTAAGTTGAAAATGAAAGACCCATCTAAGACTCTGAAGGTATAATAGAATTTTCAGCTTTACCATTTATGAATATATAATATGGTTTTTATTTTTAAATTGGAGTTGATGAAGATATATTATACATCTCTTATTTAATGTTAGATAGCATAAACTTGTAAGTATTTTAAGTAACGACTGTGATTTTTCAAAATATTTGGAAATTTCTCCCTCAACAAATCAAACTCAGTTCATTCAATCCTCTCTCAGAATTCCATCCCATTCCACTACACTCTCCACAACCCCTTTCGACATCACCCCTCCAACAATCACCCCTCCAAAGAAAAGGCAACGTTTCAGAATGCTAGCACTTTTGAAAATAGGTGCAGTATATATATGAAGTGATATTGGTATATTTATATTTTTAGTGTGATTGGGTTTCTTGTTCTAAGTTCAACTATTTTTTTTTTCCTCTTAAATTTGCAAAAATAAAATCCTTAAGATTTTAATTTTATCAATAAGGAACAAATTTTAATTTTAAAGGAGAAATCATTGTTGCTTGGACTTATTTAAGGGAAATCTTCACATTGCACCCAATGATATTGTCTGCTTGCTAGTGCAGGGGTGCAATTGAATTATTAGAATGAGATGCTGGCAGTGAAGATCTTACTGATATAATTTAGCTTTCAAAGGATAACAAAAGTAACAAATCCTGTTGTCTAGAACAATTGCTTTTATCCACTATCCATTGAGGTAAGAAGAATTATTATCTCATAGTTTAACTTCCTTGAGACATGAGTAATATATATTATTGACTTCCTTATGTGAATTTGAATTTGACTAGATTTTAGCAAAAAAAAAAAATGTCATTCTTATCCATAAGATTAGTTATTATGACTTTTGTAGTATGACACTAACATGACCTATAAATTCAATCTAGCAACCTCAAAATTAAGCGAAGTCATTTATGTTCACAAACTTGTCTTTTATTTTGTTATATTAATCACCTAACGGAAATTCTAGCGGTCAAGGGAAGGAGTGAGGAAAAGGGGGCGAGGGATGGGTGTCCCCCTCAAGATGTGCGTTGACTCTTGTCTCGAGGAGGATGGGTGGTTACACCCATCCCTCGCTCCTTCCCTCGACCCTAGAAGGACTCAATCACCTACTGCATAAATTCTAAATGGCGAGGAAACCAGTGAGGGAGGGTGTGACCATTCATCCCTCTCGAGATGCACAACAGTGCAAATCTCGAGGGGGATGAGTGGTACACCCCCTCCCTCTCGCTGGTTTCCTCAACAATAAGAAAGGTTCCCCTATTGTGATTTCATATTTTTTCATCACTTGGTTTCTTATAATGTTTTATTAGACTACAATAATTAAGGGTTAGAGTCGAAAAGACAACGATTAGTATTTTTTCATAATTTAGTTTATATGCTTGGTCTTTCAAATGTGTTACATTGGACATGGTAGGTGAGTTTTTTTAAATAAATGTTATTTGGTCATGATCATCTTGTCTTTAAAGAGAATATAACTATACGAAAAAGGCCAAAAAAAATAGGTATCTAACTTTTGCTTTTGGTTTTTGTAGCAGATACAGAGTTGTATAAAAAATGTTAATTATTTATTCCCCGATCTGCATCATCATTTGTTTTCTTTAATATATGTTGTATCAATCTTTTGTTGTTCTTTGCATATTTGTTTGTATTTTGAATGAATGAACAAATAGTGATGCTACGGTGCACAGATGCTTTGTTTGGTGTTGTGTCTGGTGGTATCAGGCATTGTAGATGTACCTTGAGATATGAGTTAACACAACACCAGGTAAGGTACCAGTGCACCTTATAATTTTTCATAAACAAAAGCTCAAAGTCTGACTTGCCTTGCAATAAATTGACATTTTTGTAATAACCTCCAAAATAATATCATTTTTGAATTGTAACAGTTTACCAAACAATTGTATGCAATTTTACAAATGAAGTGATACTATCACCATGAAGAGTATGGTGCTACAAGTGATACTATTCATGGTGATCTAATTTATTGTATCACTTTTTGTGTAACTCTAAATTTAGTTTTGACTTGAAATTAACTAGTGGATTGTTACAGCTAAAAAGTGTTAATGTTTTTGTGGTTATTACAAAAATGACAATTTAGTATTGCGTTGGAGAGAGGAAGAGAGAGAGAGCAGTAGAAAAGCATCATGAAGGGAAAATGCATTCCACTTAAAAGAAGTCTTCTTGCAGGCAACCATATCATTGATAACTGCTATTGATACACACATTGAGCCAATGAAACACATTGATCAACAAATCAATTACACCTCCTAAGGTTGTCTAGAACAACAATTGTGTTGTAGTTATTTTCACCATTGAAGTCGAAGGTGCGAGTCTGAGTCAAACTTTGTTGAAATTAGGAAGTTTATTTGATGATGGAGGATTGAGTTTTAAGTGCCTATATGCCCCTTTTCTTTGAGGCTCACTTCCACCAAATCACCCTTCTTCAACTCCATTCACGTTATTTTGCTCCTCCTTTTTCTTTTTGTTGCTCCTAATTACTTACTTGGTTCACACAAAGAGATACACACAAGAAAAAGAACTAGAATTGGGAGAGAAGGAGAGATTGATGAATGAAGAAAACAAATTTCTTAGGTTATTTTGCAACACCAAGTAATGGCTCTACTCCGCCGCGTTGGGTAATATATACATCGACTCAAATCACTTCCTAATTAGGAAGCTTTCTAAAACACTCACTTTGATCCAATGGGATGGGTTTGGAGAGAGTGATGTTTTGCAGAGTAGTTGAAGAAGGAAGAAATGGAGAAGATGGGTTGATTTTTTTTTTTCAACCATATAGTTACCTCGAGATTATTATTAGGCATTTAGATGGTTTTTTATGTGAATTTTAGATGCATTCATGCGGTATTTTATTCAATAAAATAAGATTAACCAGTCAATGTGATTGACCTAACAAATCTGTTAGAAAATGAGAGTTAGACTCAATTAAAATTTAGATAACGGTCAAACTCTATCAAGTATAAACTAATGAGGACCAACTAAAAAACTCTTTTTTAATGATGAATTTACTTGAGGCCTAAGTTGTTATTATATCAAATAAATGGAACATACGTCATAAAAAAATAGATACATATAGCCTATATATTAACCATCAAAACTAAAACATAAAAAATCATAAAACATGTGAACCAAAAAAAGATTATTCAAAGATATTACTTACTTATTACAATGCCATGTAGAATATCTACTACACTGTCTACACATTTAACATTGAGTTTTTGTGACTAATGCAAATCACCCAAAAACATATACAAATCATATATTTTGTAATTAAGTTTATTGAAATTTCTTAATAACCAAGCTTCCTCACTAACCACGCTTCTTTTTCTTGAGGGTTTAGAGATAAGAAAATGCAGATCAAAGTTGGTTTCCTCTCAAAGAAGTCTTTATCATCTAAGAACTTCGTCATTCAGATGTTCGAAATAACTCTTAAACTTGAAGTCAATCGATCCCAATCATCTCCCTTCAACGAGTTAGTGACCTCCTTGTCTACCTCCGCCAACAATTTGTGTTTGGAATTGAACTCTTCATCAAATGACAATCTCTTACCCTTCTCAGAAGAGACGTGTTGATTCATGGATGAAGATCCAAAAGAGTGAGATGCATGATCATTCGAATCCATCAACTGGAAAACCGTGAGTAGCTAAAATATCTTCTTTAATGTTTTGTTTATATTGTTGTATTGAGAGGGAGAAGGTTTGGTTGTAATGTTGGGCTTACAACTTATCTTGGGGCGTGTTTGGTTGCAAGGAATCATATGCCATGAGAATTCATGAGTTTGTGATCACTTCACTTCCACTATTTGATTTTGTGATAAATGGTGGGAATGAAAGTCCCATGAACATGGAAATCACATTCCTTGGTCCCCTAAAAACTCAAAACTGAATTTTTTGATTATTTGATTATTTCAGTTGCAGAACAACAAAATCAATGAAAACTGAATATATACCCAACTAAATTCTTAAGAATATTAATGTAGACGGATTTGAATGTACCTACATCTGAGCTTCCCTTAAGAATATTAATTATATGAGTAAGTTTAGCCAGCCTTGTTTGGTAGCATTTTTTGGTGTTTTTACATTTTTTACCCATTTCTCTTTAAAACACTACCACAAACACTATCTATATAAAGGGTAGAAGTGTAAAAAAAATCTAAAAAAAAAAAAAAAACTACCAAACAAAGCTAGCTAGAATTGTTGTAATTATATTTATACATGGAACGAATTGTGTTTTGATCTCTAGATTCCAATAGTTTACTTTGAATCAATCTCATATGATCGAGAATTACACCCTCTTCAAGATGTTCACTGATAAACACCAGTCTTTGTTGATTGGGTGAAATTCGAGTTAGATCCTTTGTCTTCTTATTCAAATAAAATCATCGAGTGTGTCAGATTCTCCTATTTCCATTGGGTATGTGTCCCCTTCCCCAATTCTAGAGAGCCATGCAGGCCTGGTGCGCCAGGCCTAGCTCTCTACGTACCATTCAACATTCTTGAGATGCGCATAATCCTGTATCTTGAAACTGTTAAATGGTAGAGAGCTAAGCCTGGCGCAGATCTAGTGCACCAGGCCCGGCTCCCAAGACTTGTTCGTCTCCCCTCTTAGGTATTGGGAGCCCTTTTAGGCGTCTTGGATGTTGTAGTAGCTTAATGTTTTTCCTTCTTCTAGAGCAACAGTTGTGTTGTAGTTATTATCACCATTGAAGTTGAAGGTGCGAGTCTGAGTCAAACCTTGTTGAAATTAGGAAGTTTATTTGATGATGGAGGATTGACTTTTAAGTGCCTATAAGCCCCTTTTCTTTGAAGCTCACTTCCACCAAATCGCTATTCTTCAACTCCATTCACGTTGTTTTGCTCCTCCTTTTTCTTTTTGTTGCTCCTCCTAATTGCTTACTCGGTTCACATAGAGATACACACAAGAAAAAGAACTAGAATTGGGAGAGAAGGAGAGATTGATGAATGATGAAAACAAATTTCTTAAGTTATTTGCAACACCAAGTAATGGCTCTGCTCTGCTGCGTTGGGTAATACATACATAGACTCAAATCACTTCCTAATTAGAAAGATTTCTAAAACACTCACTTTGGTCCAATGGGATGGGGTTTGGGGAGAGTGGTGTTTTGTAGAGTAGTTGAAGAAGGAAGAAATGGAGAAGATGGGTTGAATTTTTTTAGTTACCTCGAGATTAGTATTAGACATTTAGATAGTTTTTATGTTTGATTTTAGATGCATTCATGCGGTATTTAATTTATTCAATAAAATCAGATTAACCAGTAAATGTGGTTGATCTAATTAATCTCTTAGAAAATAAGAGTTAAATTCAATTAAAATTTTGGATAAGGGTCAAACTCTATTAAGTATAAACAAATGATGGCCGACTAAAAAACTTTTCTTTAATGATGAATTTGCTTGAGGCCTAAGTTGTTATTATATCAAATAAATCAAATATACGTTGTATAAAGAAAGTAGATACATATAGCCTATATATCAGCCAACAAAAGTAAAACACAAAAAATCATAAAACATATGAACCAAAAAAAAAAGATTATCCAAAGATATTACATACTTATTACAATGTCATGTAGAATATCTATTACACATTTAACATTGAGCTTTTGTGACTAATGCAAATCACCCAAAAACATACACAAATCATATACTTTGTAATTAAGTTTATCGAAATCTCTTAATAACCAAGCTTCCTCTCTAACCACGCTTCTTTTTCTTGAGGGTTTAGAGATAAAAAAAATGCGGATCAAAGTTGGTGTCTCCTCAAACAAGTCTACAGCATCTAAGAACTTCTTCATTGAGATGTTTGGAACAACTCTTAAACTTGAAGTCAATCGATCCCAATCGTCTCCCTTCAACGAGTTAGTAACCTCCTTGTCTACCTCCGCCAACAAATTGTGTTTGAAATTGAACTCTTCATCAAATGACAATCTCTGACACTTTTCAGAAGAGTGAGGTGCATGATCATTTGAATCCATCACATTGTTATCACCAACATCATCTGTTACATAACATAAAGTCATAATCAGATCTTCAACATTATTTGTACATAACACAATTTTGTCAACAATAGTAAAAATCAAAACAACAAAGACGATTTAAAGTACATCCAAAAAAATTTATATAAAATTTTTATATTTATGCAAACTACTACATGAAACGTTAGACATGGAGCCTAATGCAAGGGCAGACATGGAACCTAATGCAAGGGCATATACACGTCAACAGTTATTGATCTATTTCTTTTGATTGAAAGAAGCAAAAACAATCTAGTTTTGAACATTCATAATATACACTCAAAGATAACATAGTTACTTCTCAATGCAGAAGAAACACAAGCATCAACTCGATAAAACAAACCAAAAACTTGAAGGGCACAAGCCTAGTAACCCGGACATCTGAACAAAACATCAATCACACAGAGTTCAAACCAATATTGGCACAAACTTTGAATCATATTATCATAACTCAGATAAATCATGACAACAAACCCACAATTTCCGCTCCCCCGTTCTGTTAGGTAAATGTCATTGAAACTTAACCTCAAAATTTATGGTTTCAACATGAATCAGGACCAACAAAAGTACCGTTTCGATCCCAAATGCTAAAATTACAATAACGAAACTAATTAATTTCTTGCTACTGATAATCCACTGATTTTAGAGAGAGTCTGTTTGCACACTTCCAACTCCCGTAAAACAAAATCTTTTTAAACAACCACCTGGCCTGATAATGAAAAGATTTACATAAATGAACTTTTTGTGTCATTTTCGGTTTAGCGACTTCTCTTGGATCTCTGGAAAGATAATCCACTTTCAAGACCAAGTTCTTTGATGTGATCAACGTATTAGGAAAGAATAGTAAAAAATGCTAAGAAACCATGTTTTTGCAACCATATTTTGCAATCATGTTTTGCAATTGGGTGACATGGCATGATCTTGAAAGAATGATGAAATTCCCAAAAAATTTATGTGTATCTCGAGGTTGTGAAAAATCTCCTCTGATGATGCCTGGTTGTAAAACGAGGTTCCCTAGCCTCACTCAAGAATAATAGTCACTTCAAACAACTTTCCCTAATTTTTGGCTTTAGCTTTAGGATTATTTGTGAGTTTAATTCACTATATATAGTCACTTGTATATTGATAGAAATCAATGAAAACCATCCATTCAACGAGAGCAAAATTAATTAAGTCCACAAAAACTCAAGACCGAATTTCTCGATTATACAGTTGCAGAATCCACAAAAACCCAAGACTGAATCTCTTGATCATTTCAGTTGCAGGATAATAAAATCGATGAAAACTGAATATACCCCAAAGGAATTCTTAAGAATATTAATGTTGACAGATTTGAATGGACCTACACCTGAGCCTCCCTAAAGATTTGGATAGAAACTTTAAATAGAGAACTAGATAATTCCCTAAAACAAAAAAAAAACGTTACCACTTCTGTTGAAATAAGAAGGATTTCGGTACATTAATAAATAAATAAAAATTACCAATTTTGATGGCAGTAGATGATCTCTTGGGCGTACTGCTGCTTGCATCCGCCCATTTGACTGGATAATGAACACCATTTCCTCCACCCTTTAACCGTTCCAACACGAATATAGTAGGACGACCATTATATTTATAGATAACATCAATTGTCTCTTGATCTCCAGATTCCAATAGTTTACTCTGAATCAAACTCATCTGATCAAGAATTACACCCTCTTTAAGATGTTCACCGATAACCACCAGTCTTTGCTGATTGGGTGGAATTCGAGTTATATCCTCTATCTTCTTCTTCAAATCATCGAGTGTGTCAGATTCTCCTATCTCCATTGTGCATGTCTGCCCTATTATGTCATTCAGAAAGACCTGGACTCTTTCTCCTCTCAGTTGAAAAGCCGTGTTGAGGGTGGAACCGTCATGGATGTTGTAGTAGCTTAGTGTTTTTCCTTCTTCTAGTATTATTCTTTGGAAAATCAGATCCAATTCATCCATAGGATTTTCTTTTCCTTCTTCTTTGTTTTTTATAATATTTTTTACATTTTCAATCGTGCTGCTGGAGTTGTCAATTTCCAGAGTAATCGACTGCTTTGCAGCTGCAATATGCACAATGATCTGCATGGTTTCAATACCTCCCTTCCCTTTGCTCCTCTTCTGTGTATGCTGAAAATGATAGGCCTGTCTAAGACTCTGAAGGTATATAGACTTTTCAGCTTGAATGGAGCAATGTGCTAGACAGTAGAGCATTTACCATTGACGAATATATAAAATATTATTATTTTTATTTTTAAGTTGGAGTTGACCGAAGATTTAGTATATATATTTTATTTTAATAATAGGATTTTACTTATAGTCTCAGATGATGCCATGCCCCAAAGTTTTTAAAAATACGTTTTGCACATCTCAATACAAAATTTTCAATACTCGCACAACACATTACAACGACGACTTATTGTATCAAGGGGTCTCTTGTGATCACTTGACAATGTCATATCCTGCACGTCGCCTTACAACTAAATCTGGATAACATGCATGCTAATTAGTATATTGTTAGCGGAGGTTTGGTAAATAAATTGTTTTGCAACAAGACATTGTCGAGTAGCAATGGGTTGTACACAATCTACTTGGTAGAGCTAAGCTTTTTTTTTAGAGAAATACACAGATGGTAGCAACTCAACATTGATCTTGCTGAATGCTATAATTGTTCAACGATCTCTGATTTTTAGTTTGTTTAGGATGAAATACACAGGTCTAGAAGTTAAGGTTTTAACACTACAAGAAAACAGGTGTTTAGCGACGGTTTTAACCGTCGCTACATAATACAGCGACGGTTGGCCAACCGCCGCTAATAAAGGCGTCACAAGAGCATTCGGCGGCATTTTTGTGCAACCGCTGCGACGGTTCTTAACCGCTGCTGTAGTCCGTGGCGCCTACAACGGTTTATACCCGCCACCAAATTTCAATTGGTAATTCTTTTAGTGACGGTTAAAACCGCTGCTAATGCCTGTCATTATTATCTTGATAATTCTATTATGCGCACTAGAAATATGTAAACAATCTGTAGTCACATTTTATCCTGTAATCACATTTTTCAACCTGTAAACAATCTGTAAACAACCCACAATTTTACACAACTATTTTATATCGAAATCATTAAAGAAAATTTGACTTCAACTATATTGTCATCAACTTTAACAAAAAAAAACCTATATTATCATCAAAGTTAACAATATATCAAAGCTAGTACATGTAGAATTTCTTGAGGTTTGATAGTTAAAATCAAATTTACTACAGCTGAAATTGTACCACATTCTTGAAAGAAATTAGACAATGCTATGGAGATAAGTGGAGTCGATGACAATTCTCATTATTATTTTGACTAAGTGATGAGGGCCTTGCAGTTGCTCTTGTGCCTGAAAATGGTGAGTCAATAATATTACTCTAAACTTGAACCAAATTACAATAATTAATTGATTTAAATTTAGTAAGTAACCAATATCATTATTATCTAATATATATTAAAATAATGTAAAGGCAAAGAAATATACGGGTGTAGTGAATAATCTTGCAAACTCAGCAGGCACATTTCCATACAACTTCTGAAAAATATATGTAAATGCTCCCTCATATCCCTTCCTCTTTAATTTCTCTGTCTCTAACTGTGACTCTAGCTGGTGAATTCTTTGTTGCACTTGAAGATCAGTGTTTTGTGTTGGTTGTGAGGACATCATCCCACTAAACCTACTATTGGTGTTGCCAAAGACTTGAGATGGACACCTCCTCTCAACTGGAAACCCATGTGAAGTGTGGAATTCTCTGGGATGTTGTAATCAATGAAGGTCTTTGTTTCATCTAGTTCTTTCCCTGCAAAGAATAAATTTCATTTGATCAAACATGTTGGAGCTTTCTACTGGAGAGTAATTGAATTCCCCTTCTTTTTCTTCACAAAGATTTGCTTGATGGGCAATCTTCTTTTTTTCTTTTCTAGTGCTAAATGTTGGCAAATAAACCAAATTTGGGTTCACATGCATTTGTTAATTAAGTGGTTACACTACAAGAAAACAGTAATTTAGCGACGGTCGCCAAAGGTATACAGCGACGGTTATGACTGTCGCCAAATAATACAGCGACGCTTGGCCAACCGCAGCTAATAAAGGCGTCACTAGGTCATTCAGCGACGGTTTTAAGCAACCGCTGGCATAACCGTCGCTATATACTATATAGCGACGGTTTAATGTAGCGACGTTTATAACCGTCGCTAAATACAATATAACGACGGTTATAAACCGTCGACAAAATTTGATGAACAATCCAATTTTTGCCTTTTAGCGACGATTTGCAACCGTCGCTAAATTCCCTTTGATAATTCAAATTTTTTTACCATATAAAAATCACATTTTTCAACCTAAACTAAACTCATATGATACCATCAATATCATACATTAAGGGAAACTTTAATTTCATTTCAAAATCAATATTATACATGGTCCAGAAGAAAAATACAAATTAAAACTGTTACAAATTGTCAATGCTTACATCTAATAAAATTGTTACAAATTTCCACAAGTTCCCAATGGAGTCCAAAAGCTTGCAAATTTGATGGCAGATATGGACTGTCCTGATGCACAATGCAGGTGAACCTTAGGCCTATGAAGTGTCTCTGATTTACCGTAGCTTTCAATGTGCCAATTCTTCAAAGTTGGGATCCATTCAGCAACATCAGCACAGACACTGTGAACCGATCTTTTAACAAGTGTAATGCCGGAAGCATCCCCACCAATTTCCTCAAAAACTACCAAGAGATTATTTGTGGGCTTTAACCAAGCTCGAGGCACATGATACCTGAAAGTTTTCATTATTTCATATGTTAGAAAGACTTGGACACAAGAGAAATATACATTTTCCTCTTTTTTATTTAAAAAGTTGTTACCATCATTGGGTCGGCTTGCCACAACCCACTTGACACTTTGGAGGTCAGTATGTTCCAGCATAGTTACATTCGTTGCAGTCTCCATCAGCATAAGCTGTCCAATATCTTCCAATACTCTCTCCATTGATCCACACTTGACCCTTTCCCATGCTCCCCATGTCCAAAGCCAATGGCTCGTTTCCCTAAAAGGTGCATCAAAATGAGACTGCAAATTCAAGAATTAAAAACTTAACTTTTTCAGTATATAAAATTACACTAGATAGCTAGTTGTCTATGTTTCCCGGTTTTGTTACCTTAAACCATGTCAAAGGTAGTTGTTTCTGTGCAACTAATGACACATCCATCCATTCTGTAGATGACACCTCATTGGGAGACACAAGATTCATAGCTTCTCCTTTCAGGCCAATCTATACAAAGCAACATCTATTAGACTAAATGTAGAAAAAATGACATGAAAAAAATGTGTAGGCGATAAGGGCATTTGAGCTCGAAGTACAAAATATCTGACCTGGTAAGACCATTTCTGATAGGACAGGTCCCTCTTTCAGACCATGGTTTGCTAAGGTGTAGAGGAAAGAAATTTGAGTTTCATAAACAAATTAGTATAAATGCTTCAAATGATTTCAGTTCATGCACAGACAAATAATAGAGTAACAAGGAATAAAGTGTTGCTGGACCAAATTCAGGCGTTAGGAGGCATACACAGAAAAAAAAAAAACAGCATGAGCCACGCCATGACCAAGACCACCAGCTGCATACACAAATAAAAGTGGTGTAAGCAGGATGACATAGAACAAGAAAATAAGTTAAGACACGAAGTTGCGTAACAGTGCTTTAAAATCTCTTTAGTCACCTTCCTTTTGTCCACTTTCGATGCATACATGCTGCATATGTGAAGAGCTTGAGAGATGGGACTCATCACTTAAATGCAAACAACTTATGATGCCATGAATATAATAACCTGACTCGAAGGTATAAACCAATCACATAATTGGCATATCTAACGTCATCCAGTGAAGCTGCAGGCTGTAGCCTTATTTTTATTTTTTAGCCTACATAAACCACTAGATTTAGCTCCCACCTAAAACTAAATGTCAACTCCAAAGGGCAGGTAGGTGGCATAAAAATTATGAATAATACAAAAGTAGACAACAAAAGATTATGAAGCAGTATATCAAATAGTTAGATTTTACTAGAAGAACATGCAATCAATCATGGTCCTTGAATATTTCAGCTCAAACAACCAGAGATTGCTATTCTGCTAAGAGAAGACAACCATGAACACTTGTAGACTCTACTAATGAATGTCTGTTCCTGTTATATGGTAAAAGATATCCATACTAGCTGCTATATCAACAAAAGAAACAAGAGATTATAGATACAGAATACAGATGAGCTAGAAACATGCCGTGTCTAACCCAACAGAAGCTAGACTGCTAGCAGAATACAGTTACATGTAGTATCATATTAAGGTATTGTTGTCACTTACTATGCTAATTGCAGGGCCATCAGTTTAATAGTTGTACTCAACCCTTTTCTTATTACATATAAATCCATCTCAGCATATCTTAAATGTGTGTATACAAGAATAAATGTCTAATACAGTTTGTGAACTCTAGCCTGCAACCATTAAGGAAACCAATTGCCAAGATCACAAAGGGTGTCGACATACCAAATATGATGATATATGGTAAGGGTGTTGACATGGGGTTCTCCCCTTTCCTCTCGCCTGCTGTTTGCCAATACCTGCAGATGCCAGTCTCAATTAAGATTTCACTATGAACTGCTCATGGTACTTAAGGTTAGATGATTAAATAAACCATTAGCTTTTATTTACTTCACTTTTATAGCATTCAATTTTGGTGAAACTATCATCAACCATTGGACATGAATAATACTGTAAAATGATGAGCAGAAAGAAAATTCAAAGAAGAAAGCTTACTGTTCAGGTTCTTGTTCTCTGGTAATGAATTTCTTCTTCCCTCCCTTGTTGACATCTCCATCTCCCCCACCTACAAAATCCATCTCATTTATCATCATCTAAACCCTGATTATTTATTTATGGCTAATAAGCAACATTTTCATCAAGACCCATTATAATAAAATTAAAAAATTAAAAAAATTAACAACTTAAAATGAAAGACAGAGAGCTTTTAAATCTTACCTATTTTTGCATGAACTTTAAAGCACTTGGACATTTTTCTAGGTGGAGAATGGAAGACACTGTAAGAAGGAAGAGCTTTTGATGATGATGATGATGATGATGCCAATGGATTTGGATGGAGAGAAGATGGAATTATTGTTGTTGAATTGAGATACTCATCCTTGTCAAATTTTCTTCTTCTTCTCTTGTTGTCTCTTACCCTGTCCTTTATCCATTACATGTTTTTGATATGAGTGGTCTATGACTTCCCACTGTACTAAACCCTATCTACTAAGGAAATGTTGAAAATACCCTCTACCAGGTGGATTTGTTTTGGTGTGGTTGAGGACATATATACTAGTTCCATTTCATGTTCATACATGCTTACACTAATGGTATGTTTAGTTGTATGAAAAATAGATATGAATTTGATTTTGATGCCTCCTCCTAGGATTTGGATTCACATAAGTAATGGGAAAACAATGTTATGAATAATCGATTTCTATCAATATAAAAACGATGAAACAACAAAAATCTACATAATATGAAAAATGAAATTCATTTATCAAAGAAAATGACTAACCAGACATACCCTAAAGTCCATAAGTTTATTTTGAGAAACATATTTCCCTAACACAAGTGTAAAAAGCATATGAAAGGACGATATTT
>QNQO01004439.1:0-17500 GCA_003290165.1 Berberis thunbergii | reverse complement strand
AAGATATCCCCCAAAAAAAAGGGGAAGAAGCTGATATAGAAGAAGCTGATATAGAAGAAGAAAAAACTTTCGGGACTAAACAGGAAGAAGAGGAATTCAAAGAAAAACTTAAAAATAAAAAGAAAGACCCCTTCTGGTTTGAAAAACCTCTTGTGACTCTTCTTTTTGACTATAAACGATGGAATCGTCCATTGCGATATATCAAAAATGATCAATTTGAAACAGCTGTAAGAGATGAAATGTCACAATATTTTTTTCTACGTGTGTAAGTGATGGAAAACTAAGAATATCTTTTACATATCCACCGAGTTTATTAACCTTTTTGAAATGATACGCAAAAAGTTGTTTTTGTGCACGACAGGAAAAGGAAAAGTATCCGAAGAAGAGCTATATAATAATTGGGTCCATATCAATGAGCAAAAACGAAACAATCTAAGCAACGAATTTGCCAATCGAATCGAAGCACTAGATAAAGCACTAGACAAAGAGTCTTTTGATCCAGATATACTCGAAAAAAGGACTAGATTATACTTATACAATGATGAAACTGAACAAAAATGCTTACCTAAATTGTATGATCCTTTTTTGAACGGACCTCATCGCGGGACAATAAAAAATGTGGATTCAGACTCAGCCACGAACAGTCTTTTAATCACCTCAATGGAAGATTCTAAAAAAAACATTTGTGAAAATAAACTTTTTGTTTTCCTTACTCAAGATTTTGATGAATTTGCAGAGCAGCTATATGAAGATGAAGGAGAACTAGGAGAGGAATTCCTTGAAGAAGAAGAAGAAGAAGAAGAAGAAGCAAAAGTTGATAATGAAATTCCTAATGATCAAACAAATGAAATTGAAAAAAAGGTTCCTCGATGGTCATACAGATTGCTTGACGAGTTCGAAGTGGAAGAACGACTGAAGATAGAAAAGAAGAAAAAGAAAAAGAAAAAAAAGAAAAAGAAAAAGAAGAAAAGAAAAGAAGGAGAAGAAAAAGAAGGAGAAGAAAAGAAGGAGAAGAAAAGAAGGAGAAGAAAAGCAAAACCGGAGGCCAGTATTCGTTCCCGCAAATCAAAATACGTACTAGTTTATACTGAGACCGAGGACGAGGACGAGGACGAGAAGGATAAGACGACTCCTTCCACCGGTACTACTACCGAGACAACTACCAATACTACTATTGGGAATACTAGTAATACTACAGAGAATACTAGTAATCAGGATAACGATGAAGAGAAGAAGGATGAGCCAGAGGAACTATATTTGACACGTTATGCACTACAATCGGATTATAACCGAGATCTAATCATGGGATCCACGCGCGCTCAACGAAGTAAAACCGCTATTTTGGGTTTGTTTCAACCAAGAGTGCGTTCCCCACTTTTTTTGGACAGAGGAGACGTAACTTTTTTTTCTTATTTTGGTATTTCCAAACTACTTAATTTTTTTTTCAGAAATTGGATAAGAATAAAAAAAGTCAGGGAATCAAAAATTGAAAATTCTAAAACGCAAGAAACAAAAGAAAAAAGAAAACAAGTTGAAAAAAGAGCGGAGGATGAGCGGGTAAGAATATCGGAAATGTGGGATACTATAGATTATGCTCAACCACTGCGAGGTTGTTTGTTACTAACCCAATCGATTCTTAGAAAATATATCGTATTACCCTCATTAATAATAATTAAAAATGTTGGCCGTATGTTATTATTTCAAATTCCCGAATGGCGCAAGGATTGGAAAGCGTGGCATAACGAAATGCATGTTAAATGCACTTATAATGGTGTTCAATTGTCAGAAAATGAATTTCCGAAAGATTGGTTAACAGATGGTATTCAGATAAAGATTTTATTTCCTTTCTGCCTGGAACCTTGGCATGGAGCTAAAGTAGAATTGGATCATAGAGATCCAATGAAAAAGAAGAGAAAAGAGATGATTTTTGTTTTTTAACAATTTGGGACTGGAAGCTGAACGTCCTTTTGGTTCTCCCCGAAAACGACCTTCCTTTTTTAAACCTGTTTTGAAAGAAATAAAAAAAAAACTCTTAGTTGTAAAAGAAAAAACACAAAGGATTCTTTATTTAAAAATATTTCTATTTTTAAATAAAGAATCTCCAAAACTAAGCCCAATTCCTTTATTGGAAATAAAAGAAGCGAGTATAAATACAAATCAAGAAAATGATATAATAAGTAATCAGATTTTTAATGAATCGTCTATTAAATCCGTGGATTGGATAAATTATTCACCGACTGTAAAAAAATAAAGGATGTGTCCGATAGGACAAATATAATTAGAAATCAAATCGAAAAAATCAAAAAAGACAAGAACAAAATATTACAAATTCCTGATATAAACATTAGTCCTAATGAAACGAGTTGTGATGATAAGAGATTAGAATCACCGAAAGATATTTGGCATATATTAAAAATATTAAAAAGAAGAAGTACCCGATTAAAATGGAAATGTTATTATTTTTAAAATTTTAATTGAAAGGCTTTACATAGAGATTCTTTTATCTATTAAAAAAAAAATTCAAGAAAAAATAACAATTATAAAAATCGTTGTAAAACTCTTTCTTAAATTACTTGAATTAAAAACAAAATTTTTGAGAAAAATAATTTCACCGAAAAAAGAAATCAAGAAAGAATTGATGAAACAAATCAAAATACAATTCGTTTTATTTCGACTATAAAAAAATTATTTTCTAATACTAATATTAGTAACAAAAATTCACCTATTTTTCTGAACCAGCTTCCTTGTCACAGGCATATGTTTTTACAAATTATCCCAAACCTCAGGTTTTAACACAAATCACTTGAGATCTGTACTTCAATATCAGGGAACACTTCTTTTTCTTAAGGATAGAATAAAGAATTCCTTTAAAAGACAAAAGAATTCCTTTAAAAGACAATGGAAAAACGCGTTAAAACATTATCCCTATCAATACATTATATCTCAGACTAGCTGGTCTCGATTATTAGCGAAAAAATGGCAAAAAAAAATTCATCAAAGTTGTATAGGTCAAACTCAAAAATCACCAAATTTTGATTTAGATGAAAAGACCAATTAATTCATTACGAGAAACACAAAAATTTTGCAGTGGATTCAATACTGAATCAAAAAAAGAAATTGAAAAATTACAAATATGATCGTTTAGCCCATAACTGGCTTCATTATAAAGATAAGAAGGAATCCTATTTTTTAGATCAAGAAACGAAGACGAAGAGTTTCTCGATAATTACAACACGTCTAATCCTAAAAATGTTTATATGCCGGTAGATATATCTCTTAATAATTATCTAATAGAAAATTCTGATACGAATCGAAATTTGGATAGAAAATATTTTGATTGGAATTTTTTGATTTTTCTTTTAAAACAAAAATCAATATTAAGCGCTGGACAAATATGGAAAATGAGGTCACTGTTTATAAAAAAAATAAAAAAACTCTGGCTAAGTATTATCAAATAATTGAGCAAAGTGATAAGAAGGATCATTTTTCTAGCTTGATTCGTAAAAAAATCAACCTAGCCAATCCAACAATAACTTCCTTTAACTGGATGAAAATGAATGAAGAAATACAATATAAGCCTATATCTGATATGGATGATTGGTTTTTCCCAGAATTAGTGTCACTTTATGATGCATATAGGATGCAACCTTGGATCATCCCAATAAATTCTCTTACTTTAAATTAAATGGAAATGATAACCTTGGTTCACAAAACAATCTCGAAGAAGAACAAAAAAATGACTTTCAGCAGATATTCTCTAATCAAAACAAATTAGAAACTAAAAAAAAGAAGCCAGTACAAGGAAATATTCAATCAGAGACACAAAAAAAGGGAATCAGGGATCGGATTTATCAAACCAAGAAAAAAAAGATAAAGAAGAAAGAAAAAAGATAATGCGGGAGGATCAGACAGTCAAAAACCCAAAACAAAAACCAAAAAGAAAAAGCCATCTATGCTCGCTATACTAGTGGAATTAGATTTTTCCTGAAAAGGTTTTATGGTTTTCAATTAAAATGGGATGATCTTGTGACTGAAAAAATGATCAATAATATCAGAGTATTTTGTCTACTGCTTAGATTGGAAAACCCAAATAAAATTGCCATAGCCTCTATTAGAAGAGGCGAACTGAGTATGGATGTAGTGCCAAATGCGAAAACTTTAACTGTTGCAAAATTACTAAAAAACGGAACATTGCTTGTTGAACCAAATCGGATATCTATAAATTGGGATGAGAAATTTATTATGTATCAAATCCTAGCTATTTCACTGATACATAAAAATAAGTACCAAACTAATCGAGGATACCAAGAAAAAGCAATGTTGATAAGATAAAAAGAAATAAGAAAAAACGAAATGTTACTAGGTGGGGTCTTGATAAATCCATTGCACGACATCAAAGGTTTTTTAGGAATAAAGACAAAAATCATTATGATTGGCTTGTTCTTGAAAATATTTTATCTCCTAAACGTCGTAGAGAATGAGAATTCGAATTTGTTTAAATTCGAAGAATGTAAATGTTGGGGATAGAAATACAGTATTTTGCAATGGTAACAATGAAAGTAACTGTGTCCCATTTTTTAATAAAGGACGGCATCTTGATAAAGATACAAAAAATTTGATGAAGTTAAAATTGTTTCTTTGGCCAAATTATCGATTAGAAGATTTAGCTTGCATGAATCGCTATTGGTTTGATACCTATAATGGTAGTCGTTTCAGTATGTTAAGAATACACATGTATCCGCGTAGTTGATGATACACTTCTTATGGATCATGTACCATAATGTAACAAGTGTTACATTATGGTACATGATACTGATTCAATGATTTTATCAGATCAGAAATGAATTGGGGGAATCCTCTCATCTTAGATCCAAATTTTGGGGTGCAAAATTGAACATCTATCCTCTTTTTGTATTTATATTCAAAATTTGAAAATTGATTTATTAAAAAAAAAAAAGAAGTATATGAATAAATCCAGATTAATTTATATTTATTGTGTATAACAAATTAAAATGAATTATTATTACAGATCGCTAAAATCCATATTTGTAAAAAAAATAAATAAAAAACACAGGGAGGGGCAAAGAATTATGGTAAAAAATTCATTCATCTCGGTTATTTCGCAAGAAGAAAAAGAGGAAAATAGGGGTCTGTTGAATTTCAAATATTCAGTTTCACCAACAGGCTACGCAGACTTACTTCACATTTAGAATTGCACAGAAAAGATTATTTATCCCAGAGAGGTCTCCAGAAAATTTTGGGAAAACGTCAACGGCTACTGGCTTATTTGTCAAAGAAAAATAGAGTACGTTATAAAGAATTAATAAATCTATTGGATATTCGCGAGCCAAAAACTCGTTAAGTTAATTTAAAATTCGTTTTAAATTATTTGATTTATTATATTTATATTAGATTATTTTATTCATTTTGATGAACTTCGTTTTCAGCAATTAATGGAATAATGAATCGGAGAAAAATATATGACTGTACCAACTACAAGACAAGATCTCATGATAGTCAATATGGGTCCTCACCACCCATCAATGCATGGTGTTCTTCGACTCATTGTTACTCTTGATGGCGAAGATGTTATTGACTGTGAACCCGTATTGGGTTATTTACACAGAGGAATGGAAAAAATTGCAGAAAATCGAACCATTATACAATATCTGCCTTATGTAACACGTTGGGATTATTTAGCTACTATGTTTACAGAGGCAATAACGGTAAATGCACCGGAACAGTTGGGAAATATTCAAGTACCTAAAAGAGCCAGCTATATTAGAGTCATTATGCTGGAATTGAGCCGTATAGCTTCTCATTTGTTATGGCTTGGCCCTTTTATGGCGGATATCGGTGCGCAGACCCCTTTCTTCTATATTTTTCGAGAGAGAGAGTTGATATATGATCTATTCGAAGCTGCCACCGGTATGCGAATGATGCACAATTTTTTCCGTATCGGGGAGTAGCTGCTGATCTACCTCATGGCTGGATCGATAAATGTTTGGATTTCTGTGATTATTTTCTAACAGGGATTAGTGAATATCAAAATCTTATTACGCAGAATCCTATATTTTTGGAACGAGTTGAAGGAGTGGGCTTTATTAGTGGAGAGGAAGCAATAAATTGGGGCTTATCCGGACCCATGCTACGAGCTTCCGGAATTCCATGGGATCTTCGTAAAGTTGATCATTATGAGTGTTATGACGAATTTGATTGGGAAGTACAATGGCAAAAAGAAGGAGATTCATTAGCTCGTTATTTAGTCCGAATTAGTGAAATGACGGAATCTATAAAAATTATTCAACAAGCTCTGGAACGAATTCCGGGGGGCCTTATGAGAATTTAGAGGTACGGCGTTTTGATAGAGCAAGGGATTACGAATGGAATGATTTTGATTATCGATTCATTAGTAAAAAACCTTCGCCCACTTTTGAATTGTCGAAACAAGAACTTTATGTGAGAGTAGAAGCCCCGAAGGGGGAATTGGGAATTTTTCTGATAGGAGATCAGAGTGTTTTTCCTTGGAGATGGAAAATTCGTCCGCCAGGGTTTATCAATTTGCAAATTCTTCCTCAGCTAGTTAAAAGAATGAAATTGGCTGATATTATGACAATACTAGGTAGTATAGATATCATTATGGGAGAAGTTGATCGTTGAAATGATAATTGATACGACAAAAGTACAACAAGCTATCAATTCTTTTTCCAGATCGGAATCCTTAAAAGAGGTTTATGGACTCATAGGGCTGCTTGTTCCTATTTTTACTCCTTTATCGGGAATCCTAATAGGGGTACTAGTTATTGTGTGGTTAGAAAGACAAATATCTGCGGGGATACAACAACGTATTGGACCCGAATACGCAGGGCCTTGGGGAATTCTTCAAGCTCTAGCAGATGGGACTAAACTACTTTTTAAGGAGGATCTTCTTCCCTCTAGAGGGGATATTCGTTTATTCAGTATCGGACCTTCTATAGCGGTTATATCCATTTTACTAAGTTATTCAGTAATTCCTTTTGGCTATCACCTTGTTCTAGCCGATCTCAGTATCGGTGTTTTTTATGGATTGCAATTTCAAGTATTGCCCCTATTGGACTTCTTATGTCAGGATATGGATCGAATAATAAATATTCCTTTTTAGGTGGTCTCCGAGCTGCTGCTCAATCGATTAGTTATGAAATACCATTAACTCCATGTGTTTTATCAATTTCTCTACGTGCGATTCGTTAGAACATTCGCTCTTTTTTACTTTACCTATTTTTTTTCATTCTAGGAAAAAGATTGAACCTATTGAATAGATATATTCATTTTGTATTCATCATTCAGAGCGATGAACTAAACCAGATAGTAATATGAGTGAAACAAAACAGCTTAGAAATTGGCAGTAAAAATTTGAGTCTCATTCCCTAGGTACAAGAGTTTTTAAAAAGTAAATATAAGCAGCAGAATCCCCAGAATTGGTGAATTATTCACCGTAGTTTGAAGCGGGTATAAACGATTAACCTGTATGGAGTCTTTTTTTTTTTACTATTGTTTGTAGTACCATACCGGGGGTCGAGAAAAATTAGTGGACGGTTAGGAATACCAAGGTACACAAAGGATTTGTAATGGAGATAATATAAGTTATCCTTAAAGGGTATTTCCGCAAAAAAGGAATCCTAAGGGGCTTTAAGTTAGTAGAAACAATCGAGCAGTACTTCCCCACGATCCCGATCCAGAGTATGCTCCTATCCACTGATTAAAGAAAGTACTATCAGGAACGAAGTAATCCTTTATTTTCTTTAGATTTCTTTCTTTGAGAAAGAAGAATAAGAACGAAAGAAATGGAGTGCATTTCCAATGAAAAAAAAAAATTTCTTTATTTATCCGTATTAATACAGATAGAATTCTTATCATGATACAAGAACTAATAGAATGTGGAATTTTTTCGTAATTAAAAGATATAAGTTGAATTTTTATGAGTATTTTATTTAAGGATTGAGTTATTACTGAACAAAGACCCATTTAAATTCTAAAGGATAAGATCAATTCAGAAGCGCTTTTTTGTTATTTATATATTTATAGCAGACAGAATTGCATTGGTCTAATTTTGGACTCTCCGATGTATCTTTACCCGATCTACTCTACAAACAAAACATATCGAAAAAATTCAGTCCTTATATTTATTTGTGGCCATGGGGGAGCCGTATGAAGCCAAAGTCTCATGTACGGTTTTGCAATAGCGATGAGACCAGTGATGTTATCATCGACTATGATTATCTAACAGTTCAAGTACAGTTGATATAGTCGAGGCGCAGTCAAAATATGGTTTTTGGGGGTGGAATCTATGGCGTCAACCTATAGGGTTTATGGTTTTTCTAATTTCTTCCCTAGCAGAATGTGAGAGATTGCCTTTTGATTTACCAGAAGCAGAAGAAGAATTAGTTGCGGGTTATCAAACCGAATATTCTGGTATAAAATTTGGTTTATTTTACGTTACTTCCTATCTAAACCTACTAGTTTCTTCATTATTTGTAACAGTTCTTTACTTGGGCGGTTGGAATCTCTCTATTCCGTACATATTTATGCCAGATCTTTTGGGAATTAATGAAGTGCGCGGAGTCTTTGAAACGACAATAGGTCTCTTTATTACATTAGCTAAAGCTTTTTTGTTCTTATTCATTCCTATCACAACAAGGTGGACTTTACCTAGGATGAGAATGGACCAACTATTGAATCTTGGGTGGAAATTTCTTTTACCTGTTTCTTTAGGTAATCTATTATTGACAACTTCTTCTCAACTGCTTTCACTGTGAAGACATAGGATATTTTCAATTCAAAACTTTTCTAAACCAAGAGAAAGAAACATTAAATTATTTATAGATATTCACGATATGTTCCCTATGGTAACCGGGTTCTTGAATTATGGTCAACAAACAGTCCGAGCAGCAAGGTATATTGGTCAAAGTTTTATGATTACTTTATCCCACGCAAATCGTTTACCTATAACTATTCAATATCCTTATGAAAAATTGATCACATCGGAACGTTTCCGCGGTCGAATACATTTTGAATTTGATAAATGTATTGCTTGTGAAGTATGTGTTCGTGTATGCCCTATCGATCTACCCGTTGTTGATTGGAAATTGGAAACTGATATTCGAAAGAAACGATTGCTTAATTACAGTATTGATTTCGGAATCTGTATATTTTGTGGTAACTGCGTCGAGTATTGTCCAACAAACTGTTTATCAATGACTGAAGAATATGAACTTTCTACTTATAATCGTCACGAATTGAATTATAATCAAATTGCTTTGGGTCGGTTACCTATGTCAATAATTGGAGATTACACAATCCAAACAATTATGAATTCAAATCCAATAAAAAACCAGGGGTAAAACTCTCGATTCAATAACAATTACCACTTCTTAAAATTCTGTTTTGCTCTAAAGGAACGAAACTTCTTTCATTTTGCTTAGTCAATAACTCAGAATGCTAACCAAAGATTAGTGAGACTCATGACGTGCTTTGTATTGAAAAGAAAATATATTCATATATCTGTTCTGTGATGATTTCAAAATCGGAAAAAATATTCTATATTTGTATTTTTATTTATATATATAAAATATATAAAATCGAGAAATTCAATTCAGAACGGCCCTTTTTCGTATAGAGAAACGGGATGCAATTCAAATTAATAAGTATATCTACAGCAACCAACACCCCTTTAGTATCGTATTTAATTCAATTTCTATTAGGAACGTAAAAAAAAAATAGGGTAATGTCTTTTTTCCTGGTCTGGTCAATAAGGTCATGAAACATTTCGAATTTAATTTTCTCCTATTTTACATATAATGGATTTACCTGCGCCAATACATGATTTTCTTTTAGTATTTTTAGGGTTGGGTCTTATAGTCGGCGGTTTAGGAGTAGTCTTATTTACCAATCCAATTTATTCTGCCTTTTCGTTGGGATTGGTTCTTGCGTGTATATCCTTATTTCATATTCTATCGAACTCCCATTTTGTAGCTGCTGCACAACTTCTTATTTATGTGGGTGCCATAAATGTCTTAATTGTATTTGCTGTTATGTTCATGAATGGCTCAGAATATTATAACGATTTCCATCTTTGGACCGTTGGAGATGGGATCACTTCACTGGTTTGTACAAGTATTTTAGTTTCACTAATTACTACTATCTCAGATACGTCATGGTACGGTATTATTTGGACCACAAGATCAAACCAAATTATAGAGCAAGATTTGATAAACAATGGTCAACAAATTGGAATTCATTTATCAACAGATTTCTTTCTTCCATTTGAACTTATTTCTATAATTCTTTTAGTTGCCTTGATCGGTGCAATTGCTATGGCTCGTCAGTAAAGTAATAAATACGAAAAAAGGACTTCAGTTGTTCTGTCTTATCTCCTCTATTTCCTTCAATTCCATTTGAATTTTCAGATTCTTCATGTATTAAAAGGTCAATGTTTTAGTTCGATCTATTACCAATACTTTTCTTTATTATGGACTTGTTATATTCTAGTCAATCGAATCGATTGAATTATTGTTCATATTGAAATGAATCGAGATTGAATTGATGGGGAAGTAGTTCAATGATGCTCGAACATGTACTTGTTTTAAGTGCCTATTTATTATCCATCGGCATCTATGGATTGATTACAAGTCGAAATATGGTAAGAGCACTTATGTGTCTTGAGCTTATACTGAATGCGGTTAATATGAATTTCGTAACATTTTCTGATTTATTTGATAGTCGCCAATTAAAAGGAGACATTTTCTCGATTTTGTTATAGCTATTGCAGCCGCTGAAGCAGCTATTGGCTTAGCTATTGTTTCATCAATTCATCGTAACATAAAATCAACTCGTATCAATCAATCGAATTTGCTAAATAAATAGTAATGAGCAATAAATAGTGGTAATCATAGGTATTTACATATAAATAAAAAATAAGGAATATTCACTAATTCAAATTAACATGTGCGGTATAAACCAGAAACCTATGACCGTTTTTGCTAAAACGTAAGAAATCAAAGTATCTTGGCCTTCTCTCATGAGCAGATCCAGAAGTAGATTGATTACAAACAAGTTCTGGTAAATCTAACTCATTGATTCGTCTGGTGTATAAATCTATGACTCATTTACTAACTTACTAGATCGAAATTTTATGACGTTCAAAAATTTTATAGATCCAATGTCACATTCAGTAAAGATTTATGATACATGTATAGGGTGTACTCAATGTGTACGAGCCTGCCCCACAGATGTATTAGAAATGATACCCTGGGACGGATGTAAAGCTAAGCAAATTGCTTCGGCCCCAAGAACAGAGGACTGTGTAGGTTGTAAAAGGTGTGAATCCGCCTGTCCAACAGATTTCTTGAGTGTACGGGTTTATTTATGGCATGAGACAACCCGCAGTATGGGGCTAGCTTATTGACTTATTGATACGTTGCAAAAAACTCCACTTACACCCATTTGATTTCTCTTTACCGACAAAACCCCGTACTCTCAAAAACGATATATAATGATTTTAGAGGTACGGGGTTTTCTGGCCAAAGCGTATCTTGTCTTTACCACGAATTCTTTTCCTTGGTTAACAATAATTGTTATTTTTCCGATATTGGCGGGTTCCTCAATTTTATTTTTGCCCCATAGGGGCAATAAGGTAATCAGGTGGTATACTATTTCTATTTGTTTATTAGAACTCCTTTTAACCACCTATGCATTCTCTTATCATTTTAAATTGGACGATCCATTAAGCCAATTGGAACAGGATTTCAAATGGATCAATTTTTTTGATTTTCACTGGAGACTCGGAATCGATGGACTTTCCATAGGACCCATTTTACTGACAGGATTCATTACTACTTTAGCTACTTTAGCGGCTTGGCCAGTTACTCGGGATTCGCGATTGTTCCATTTCCTGATGTTAGCAATGTACAGTGGTCAAATAGGATCATTTTCTTCTCGAGATCTTTTACTTTTTTTCATCATGTGGGAGTTAGAATTAATTCCTGTCTACCTACTTCTAGCCATGTGGGGAGGGAAGAAACGTTTGTACTCAGCTACAAAGTTTATTTTGTACACGGCAGGAGGCTCGATTTTTCTCTTAATGGGAGTTCCTGGTATGGGTTTATATGGTTCCAATGAACCAACATTAAATTTTGAAACCTCAGCCAATCAATCTTATCCTATAGCATTAGAAATCATATTCTATTTTGGATTTTTTATTGCTTATGCTGTCAAACTGCCGATCATACCCCTACATACATGGTTACCGAATACCCATGGAGAAGCACATTACAGTACCTGTATGCTTTTAGCCGGAATCTTATTAAAAATGGGAGCGTATGGATTGGTTCGGATCAATATGGAATTATTACCCCACGCGCATTCTCTATTTTCTCCCTGGTTGATCATAATGGGCATTTTTCAAATAATCTATGCAGCTTCAACATCTCCCGGTCAACGTAATTTAAAAAAAAGAATTGCCTATTCTTCCGTATCTCATATGGGTTTCACAATTATAGGAATTAGTTCCATAACGGATACGGGACTCAACGGGGCCATTTTGCAAATGATTTCTCATGGATTTATCGGTGCTGCACTTTTTTTCTTAGCAGGAACGAGTTACGATAGAATACGTCTTGTTTATCTCGACGAAATGGGGGGAATAGCTATCCCGATGCCAAAAATTTTTACACTGTTCAGTAGTTTCTCAATGGCCTCTCTTGCATTGCCGGGAATGAGCGGTTTTGTTGCGGAATTGATAATATTTTTTAGTATAATAACTAGTCAAAAATTCTTTTTAATGCCAAAAATATTAATTACGTTTGTAACGGCAATTGGAATGATATTAACTCCTATTTATTTATTATCGATGTTACGCCAGATTTTCTATGGATACAAGCAATTTAATGTTCCAATATCAAATTTATTAGATTCTGGACCACGAGAATTATTTGTTTCGATCTGTATCCTTCTACCCGTAATAGGTATTGGTATTTATCCGGATTTTGTTTTTGCACTATCAGTTGACAAGGTAGAAGCTATTTTATCTAATTATTTTTATAGATAGTTTTCATCAATAATACATACAATAAAATAAAAAATGCAAAATAAATTTAATAAAAAAACATAAACACAATAAGATAATAAGAAAATTCTAATAAAATTTTTTATTTTCATTAGATAATTAGGAGTTTTTGAGAACCTTGTGAATAACTATTTTATGTTTATGGTTCTCAAAAACTCCTACGAACTCTCGTTATAAACGAGATTCCTATGTTATGTATTGTATTCGTAAGGTCTTTTCTTCAATTAGAGGTTAGTGTGAATGAACCATAACTATGTAACCCTATTCCTAATAGATTTACCCCAAAATAGCATATCCAAATTATAAGAAATCCCATAGAAGCTACAATTGCAGAATTTACGCCTTGCAAATTTTTATTTGTTCGAGTATGTAAATAAATTGCGAATATAGTCCAAGTAATAAATGCCCAAGTTTCCTTGGGATCCCAATTCCAATATGATCCCCATGCCTCATTAGCCCATACTGCTCCTGAAAGAATACCGATGGTTAAAAAGATAAACCCTAGACTAATGACACGACAACTCCAACAATCCAATTGTTGAATCAATTGATACCTATGATAATTTCTAAATGAAATAAAAAAAGTGTTTCGTAAAACATTGTTTATTTCATTCACATATTGAATCACGCCAAAGGAAAATGGACTAATTAAGATATTTTTGTTTTTACCAAATATTTTTACATTTTTTCGAAATGTAATTACTATAAGAGCTATTGATAATAATGAGCCACATAGAAGGGCTGCGTAGCTCAATACCATCATACTTACGTGCATCATTAACCACTGTGATTGGAGAGCGGGTACTAATTTTGTGGATTGATGCATTTCAGTTAAAAGACCTGAAGTAGCAAAGCCTTGGGTAAAAATAGCACTTGGTGCGGTTATTGCACTTAAATTATTTTTTTGGTTCGTAAAATAGGGAACCATATGAATAATGGAAAAACTCCATGAAAGGAACATTAATGATTCAAATAAATTACTTAAAGGGAAATGCCCAGAATAAACCCAACGAATAGCTAAAATTCCTGTTATACAGAAAAGGGTAACTATCAGTCCTTTTTCTGACGAATTAAACAATCCTACCATTTCATGGACTAATAAGGTCACCAAATAAATTGTAATTAAAATAGAAATAATCGAAAAAGAGATGTGAGTTAATATATGTTCTAAAGTCAAAAATATCATAAAAAGAAATCCTAACCAAAAAAAGGTCTTTTAACGATAGAATGTAAATTTGGAATTGAATTAATTATAGGATTTATTCTATTTCTTTTCGAAGATGCCGCCACTCGGACTCGAACCGAGATGCTCTAGCACTGCTTCCTAAGAGCAGCGTGTCTACCGATTTCACCATAGCGGCGTGATCGAAATTATAATAGCTCATCCACATTCAATCGTCGAGATTGAAAGAGCCAATTCAATGCAATATTCTTGAAAAAGTAAAAAAGAATTTAGATTTGAACGTTGAAGAATCTTTAGTTATGGAATGGTGATAGTTTTGTTTTAACAATGTCATGGTTTTTCGTGCAGTTTAAGTTAAGCTCTTCTGGAATGTAACAATTGGAACTAGAAAGGTCTGTTCTCAATCCAAGCGGAGAACTCCAATTTTTTTTTTTTTTTTGAAAATTGATGGGGAAGATTATAATCCCCATCCTGCAAAAACCTACATAGAGATAAAACCCCCGTATCTTGGACTTCAAAATTTTTTATAGTAACTTTCCACTAGACAGAAAAATTTGGATTCTACATATCACAAAATCAAATAAAATTTTCTATTGATCAGTTCAAAATAAGAATATTAGTTAATGAGTAAGATTCCTCTTACTAAATTGTTAAATTCAATTAGCTAATTCATCGACTCATATCAATTTAGATTATTCTAAAACTTTATTACTTGTTTGTCGCGCAAAAAAAACTTTTTGACTTCCCGGTAGAAATAGATTTTGCTAATGAAAATGCTTTTACCGCCGCCCAATACGCTTTTTTTTTCCAAATGTTTTTACGAATACGCTTTTTTGACAGAGAAGTACGTTTCTTTGGAACTGCCATTCAAAAATGAAGAGGTTACTCTTTATTATAGTTAAATGTGAAAGACATCTATTGTTCAAAATTCGAAATATAAATTATATTATGGCTCTTTATTCGGATCTGTTTCAGCGGGTTCTACTGCTATAAAAATTGAATTGCTTTTTTTAATAATAAAATAATAATAAAAGAATCAAAAAGGTTTTAATTTCAAATCTCCGGATATTCTCGTCGTGTTACATTTAATTTTAAAAAATTAATCGAAAAGTTTCAGAACCCTTACCTACTTTTTACAAAATCTATTGTAATTTAAAATTGATTTCTAGTAATTCTAATTGATTAAGAAAGTATACCTAAAAAAAAATTCTAAAATTAGAATGAGTTAGTAGTTAATTGGTTAAGAGATACCTGACTTCAAAATAAAGAACATTTTTCGTACTTTCTTATTTCAGTTATATTAGAACTGAGGTCAAGGATAACAAAATGACAGATCTCCTAGAGTTCCCATAAACAAAATTTCTTTGATTGGTTGGAAGGAGCGTAAGCAACTCAATGAGTTCCACAACGAATTAGTTAATGATTCCGGATAATTTTATTAAAATAATAATTTTATGTTTATCTGGTTAAGTTCTTGGCGGATATTATGATTCATACTAGAATCAAATACTTTAATTTTCCTTTTTGATATAATTATTTTTCCCTATTCTATAGATATTTTTAGAGATATAAATTTTCGTAATCGTAATAATGGAATGGTTTATAATCTTATATTTTCTATTTTTCGAAATATCTTAGTTAATCACTAACTAGTAATTTTTCCAATGACTTTATCTTATCATTTGACCAATAGTAACTTCTTGATTTGAATAGTTGAAATATTTCTTTTTTGAAAGAATAAAAAATCATAATGATTACAATTTAAAATTATATTTGAACTCTTTGATATCTTGGTTTTTTTTATTACTTTCTCTTTCCGAAAGAGAGAAAAACTGGTGAATTGGAAACAATAAAAAAAAAAAAAAAAAAAAATTTTCTTATGGCATATACATCTCAATATGCATGGATCATACCTTGGGTTCCACTTCCAGTTCCTATAGCAATAGGAATCGGACTTCTCGTTGTCCCTACAGCAGCAAAAAGTCTTCGTCGTATATGGGCCTTTCCTAGTATTTTATTACTAAGTATCATTATGATTTTTTCAGCCGATCTGTCTATTCAACAAATGAATGGCAGTTTTATATATCAATACGTATGGTCCTGGACTATCCATAATGATTTTTCTTTAGAATTTGGTTACTTGATCGATCCACTTACGTCCATTATGTTAATATTAATTACTACTGTTGGAATAATGGTTCTTATTTATAGTGACAATTATATGTCTCATGATCAAGGCTATTTGAGATTTTTTGCTTATATGAGTTTTTCCAATGCTTCCATGTTGGGATTAGTTACTAGTTCTAATTTGATACAAATTTATATTTTTTGGGAATTGGTTGGAATGTGTTCCTATTTATTAATAGGGTTTTGGTTCACACGACCAATTGCGGCAAATGCTTGCCAAAAAGCCTTTGTAACTAATCGTGTAGGGGATTTTGGTCTATTATTAGGAATCCTAGGTTTTTATTTTATAACGGGTAGTTTCGAATTTCGGGATTTGTTCGAAATAACCAATAACTTGATTGCTAATGATGGAGTCAATTCCGAATTTTTGACTTTGTGTGCTTCCCTATTATTCGTCGGTGCAGTTGCGAAATCGGCACAATTCCCCCTTCATGTATGGTTACCCGATGCTATGGAAGGGCCTACTCCTATTTCAGCTCTTATCCACGCTGCTACTATGGTAGCAGCGGGAATTTTTCTTGTAGCTCGATTTCTTCCTCTTTTTATCACTCTACCTTACGTAATGAATTTGATTTCTTTGGTAGGTATAATAACAATACTATTCGGAGCCACTTTGGCTCTTGCTCAAAAAGATATTAAGAAAAGTTTAGCCTATTCTACAATGTCTCAATTGGGTTATACTATGTTAGCTTTAGGTATGGGATCTTATCGAGCTGCTTTATTTCATTTAATTACGCCATGCCTATTCGAAAGCATTATTATTTTTAGGATCCGGATCTATTATTCACTCAATGGAAACCATTATTGGATATTCGCCAGATATAAAGTCAGAATATGGCTCTTATGGGAGGCTTAACAAATATGCTGCCACCTTACAAACAACTACCCTTTTTAATTAGGCTTCACTTTCCATTCTGCGGTGTATTCCACCTCTTGCTTGTTTTTGGTCCAAAGACATTATTCTAAGATAGTTGGTTGTATTCACCCATTTTCGCGATCATAGCCTTAATTTCACAGCAGGATTAACT
>QNQO01004438.1:0-26065 GCA_003290165.1 Berberis thunbergii | reverse complement strand
GCTCAATTGGAGGCCAATTTCGTGCAATCCGAATACAAGGATTTCAGTGACCAAATGACCTCCGTTTGAATCCTAACCTCAATGTGGCACCAAATACGACAAACAAATGTTTGACTCAAAACAAGCTCGTTGTTGCTTAACAAGAAGGAAAACCGTTTTGTACGTTTAGGCTCAATGGAGGCCAATTTTGGTGCAATCCGAGAATACAAGGATTTGAGTGACCAAATGACCTCCGTTTTGAATTCCTAACCTCACATGGAACCATACATAACGACAAATGTATTATGTTGACTCAAAAAACATGTTCCTTTGTGCTTAACCGAAGCAGGAAAAACTCGTTTGTACGTTGTAGGCTTTAATTGTAGTCGAATTTTGGGTTGGCAATCCAAACGAATACACATGATTTGAGTGACCAAATGACCTCCGTTAGAATCCTAAACCTCATGCTGGGCACCATAAAAACCAAAAATGCAACATGTTTGGCTCAACAAACAAGCTCGGTTGTGCTTAACGAAGAAGGAAAACTCGTTTGTACGTTTAGGGTCAATTGGAGGCGAATTTGGGTTGCAATTCGAAATACAAGGATTTGAGTGAACCAAATGACCTCCGTTCGAATCCTAACATCGCGTGGAACCTTAATAACGATAAATGTAACATGTTTGACTCCAACAAACAAGTTGGTGTGCTTAACGAGAAGAAAAACTAGTTGTACGTTTTAGGCTTTAATTAGAGGATAATTTTGGTTGCAATCTGAGGAATACAAGGATTTGACCAATTTTGACCAAATAACCTCTGTTTTACTTCAAACCTTGCGTGGCACAATAATAACGACAAATGGAACATGTTTTACTCTACAAACAAGTTCGGTTGGCTTAACAAATAAGGAAAAGTCGTTTGTACGTCTTAGGCTCAATTGGAGGCCAATTTGGGTGCAATCAAAGAATACAAGGAGTTGAGTGACCAAATGACCTCCTTTTGGATCCTAACCTCATGTGACACCATAATACCAACAATCAAAAACATGTTTAACTCAACAAACAATTTCGATTGTACTTAACATAAAAGGAAAACTCGTTTGTACGTTGTAGGCTCAATTGGAGGCCAATTTGGGTGCAATCCGAGAATACAAGGATTCGAGTGACCAAATGACATCCGTTTGAATCCTAAC
The DNA here is from genome assembly GCA_003290165.1 of Berberis thunbergii. Taxonomy (NCBI): domain Eukaryota; kingdom Viridiplantae; phylum Streptophyta; class Magnoliopsida; order Ranunculales; family Berberidaceae; genus Berberis; species Berberis thunbergii. The sequence continues at coordinate 24,897 of QNQO01004438.1, read as the reverse complement.
CTCATGTGGCACAATATACAATGACAAATGGAACATGTTTGACAAAACAAACAATTTCGGTTGTGCTTAACGAAAAAGGAAAACTTGTTTGTACGTTATAAGGCTCAATTGGAGGCCAATTTGGGTACAATCGAGAATATAAGGATTTTAGTGACCAAATGACCTCCGTTTGAATCCTAACGTCACGTGGCACCATAATAATGACAAATGGATTATGTTTGACTTAAAAAACAAGTTCATTTCTGCTTAACGAAGAAGGAAAACTAGTTGTACGTTTGTGGGCTTAATTCTAGTCGAATTTGGGTGCAATCCAAGAATATAAGGATTTGAGTGACCAAATGACTTCCATTGAATCCTTACCTTGTGTTGCACCATAATTACGAGAAATGGAACATGTTTGACTCAACAACGAAGTTCGGTTGTGCTTAACGAAGAAGGAAAACTTGTTTGTTTGTTTTCTGCTCATTTGGAGGCCAATTTGGGTGCAATCCGAGAATACAAGGTTTGAGTGATCAAATGACCTCCGTTTCAATCCTAAATTTGCGTGGCACCATAATAACAACAAATGGAAAATTTTGAACACAACAAACAAGTCTGGTTGTGCTTAACGAAGAAGGAAAACTCGTTTGTACGTTTTAAGCTCAATTGGAGGCCAATTTGGGTGCAATCCAAGAATACAAAGATTTGAGTGACCAAATGACCTGCTTTTGGATTCTAACGTCGCGTGACACCATAATACCAACAAATGAACATGTTTGACTCAACAAACAAGTTCGGTTGTACTTAACGTAGAAGGAAAACTCGTTTGTACGTTGCAGGCTCAATTGGAGGCCAATTCCGTTGCAATCCGAGAATACAAGGATTTCAGTGACCAAATGACCTCCGTTTGAATCCTAACCTCATGTGGCACATTAATAATGACAAATGGAACATGTTTGACAAAACAAACAAATTCGGTTGTGCTTAACGAAGAAGGAAAACTTGTTTGTACGTTGTAGGCTCAATTGGAGGCCAATTTGGGTGCAATCCAAGAATACAAGGATTTGAGTGACCAAATGACCTCCTTTTGGATCCTAACCTTGTGTGGCACCATAATACCAACAAACGGAACTTGTTTGACTCGACAAACAAGTTCGGTTGTACTTAACATAGAAGGAAAAACTCGTTTGTACGTTGTAGGCTCAATTGGATGCCAATTTGGGAGCAATCCGAGAATACAAGGATTCGAGTGACCAAATGACCTCCGTTTGAATCCTAACCTCATGTGGCACAATAATAATGACAAATGGAACATGTTTGACAAAACAAACAATTTCGGTTGTGCTTAACGAAGAAGGAAAACTTGTTTGTACGTTGTAGGCTCAATTGGAGGCCAATTTGGGTGCAATCCGAGAATACAAGGATTTGAGTGACCAAATGACCTCCGTTTGAATCCTAACCTCACGTGGCACCATAATAACGACAAATAGATTATGTTTGACTCAAAAACATGTTCATTTGTGCTTAAGGAAGAAGGAAACTAGTTTGTACGTTGTGGGCTTAATTCTATTCGAATTTGGGTGCAATCCAAGAATACAAGGATTTGAGTGACCAAATGACTTCCATTTGAATCCTAACCTTGCATTGCACCATAATAACGAGAAATGGAACATGTTTGACTCAACAACGAAGTTCGGTTGTGCTTAACGAAGAAGGAAACTTGTTTGTTTGTTTTCTGCTCAATTGGAGGCCAATTTGGGTGCAATCCGAGAATACAAGGATTTGAGTGATCAAATGACCTCCGTTTGAATCCTAAATTTGCGTGGCAACATAATAACAACAAATGGAACATTTTGAACACAACAAACAAGTCTGGTTGTGCTTAACGAAGAAGGAAAACTCGTTTGTACGTTTTAAGCTCAATTGGAGGCCAATTTGGGTGCAATCCAAGAATACAAAGATTTGAGTGACCAAATGACCTGCTTTTGGATTCTAACCTCGCGTGACACCATAATACCAACAAATGAACATGTTTGACTCAACAAACAAGTTCGGTTGTACTTAACGTAGAAGGAAAACTCGTTTGTACGTTGTAGGCTCAATTGGAGGCCAATTCCGTTGCAATCCGAGAATACAAGGATTTCAGTGACCAAATGACCTCCGTTTGAATCCTAACCTCACGTGGCACCATAATAACGACAAATGAAACATGTTTGACTCAACAAACAAGCTCGGTTGTGGTTAACGAAGAAGGAAACTCGTTTGTACGTTTTAGGCTCAATTGGAGGCCAATTTGGGTGCAATTCGAGAATACAAGGATTTGTGTGACCAAATGACATCCGTTCGAATCCTAACATCGCGTGGCAAGTTCGGTTGTGTTTACCGAAGAAGGAAAACTTGTTTGTACGTTTTAGGCTTAATTAGAGGCTAATTTTGGTGCAATCTTAGAATACAAGGATTTGCCCAATTTTTACTAAATGACCTCCGTTTTACTTCAAACCTTGTGTGGCACAATAATAACGACAAATGGAACATGTTTTACTCTACAAACAAGTTTGGTTGTGCTTAACGAAGAAGGAAAAGTCGTTTGTACGTTTTAGGCTCAATTGGAGGCCAATTTGGGTGCAATCCAAGAATACAAGGATTTGAGTGACCAAATGACCTCCTTTTGGATCCTAACCTCATGTGAACCATAATACCAACAAACGGAACATGTTTGACTCAACAAACAAGTTCGGTTGTACTTAACATAGAAGGAAAACTTGTTTGTACGTTGTAGGCTCAATTGGAGGCCAATTTGGGTGCAATCCGAGAATACAAGGATTTGAGGGACCAAATGACCTCCGTTTGTATCCTAACCTCATATGGCACCATAATAATGAAAATGGAAAATGTTTGACAAAACAAAAAGTTCGGTTGTGCTTAACGAAGAAGGAAAACTTGTTTGTACGTTGTAGGCTCAATTGGAGGCCAATTTGGGTGCAATGCGAGAATACAAGGATTTCAGAGACCAAATGACCTCCGTTTGAATCCTAACCTCACGTGGCACCACAATAACGACAAATAGATTATGTTTGACTCAAAAAACATGTTCATTTATGCTTAACGAAGAAGGAAAACTAGTTTGTACGTTGTGGGCTTAATTCTAGTCGAATTTGGGTGCAATCCAAGAATACAAGGATTTGAGTGACCAATTGACTTCCATTTGAATCCTAACCTTGCGTTGCACCATAATTACGAGAAATGGAACATGTTTGACTCAACAACGAAGTTCGGTTGTGCTTAACGAAGAAGGAAAACTTGTTTGTTTGTTTTCTGCTAAATTGGAGGCCAATATGGGTGCAATCCGAGAATACAAGGGTTTGAGTGATCAAATGACCTTCGTTTGAATCCTAAATTTGCGTGGCACCATAATAACAAAAAATGGAAAATTTTAACACAACAACAAGTCCGGTTGTGCTTAACGAAGAAGGAAAACTCGTTTGTACGTTTTAAGCTCAATTGGAGGCCAATTTGGGTGCAATCCAAGAATACAAAGATTTGAGTGACCAAATGACCTGCTTTTGGATTCTAACCTCGCGTGACACCATAATACCAACAAATGAACATGTTTGACTCAACAAACAAGTTCGGTTGTACTTAACGTAGAAGGAAAACTCGTTTGTACGTTGCAGGCTCAATTGGAGGCCAATTCCGTTGCAATCCGAGAATACAAGGATTTCAGTGACCAAATGACCTCCGTTTGAATCCTAACCTCATGTGGCACCATAATTACGACAAATGCAACATGTTTGACTCAACAAACAAGCTCGGTTGTGCTTAACGAAGAAGGAAAACTCGTTTGTACGTTTTAGGCTCAATTGGAGGCCAATTTGGGTGCAATCCGAGAATACAAGGATTTGAGTTACAAATGACTTCCGTTTGATTCCTAACTCATGTGGCACATTAATAATGACAAATGGAACATGTTTGAAAAACAAACAAATTCGGTTGTCCTTAACGAAGAAGGAAAACTTGTTTGTACGTTGTAGGCTCAATTGGAGGCCAATTTGGGTGCAATCCGAGAATACAAGGATTTCAGTGACCAAATGACCTCCGTTTGAATCCTAACCTCACGTGGCACCATAATAACGACAAATAGATTATGTTTGACTCAAAAACATGTTCATTTGTGCTTAACGAGAAGGAAAACCAGTTTGTACGTTGTGGCTTAATTCTAGTCGAATTTGGGTGCAATCCAGAATACAAGGATTTGAGTGACCAAATGACTTCCATTTGAATCCTAACCTTGTGTTGCACCATAATTACGAGAAATGGAACATGTTTGACTCAACAACGAAGTTCGGTTGTGCTTAAGGAAGAAGGAAAACTTGTTTGTTTGTTTTTGCTCAATTGGAGGCCAATTTGGGTGCAATCCGAGAATACAAGGATTTGAGTGATCAAATGACCTCCGTTTGAATCCTAAATTTGCGTGGAACCATAATAACGACAAATAGATTATGTTTGACTCAAAAAACATGTTCATTTGTGCTTAACGAAGAAGGAAAACCAGTTTGTACGTTGTGGGCTTAATTCTAGTCGAATTTGGGTGCAATCCAAGAATACAAGGATTTGAGTGACCAAATGACTTCCATTTGAATCCTAACCTTGTGTTGCACCATAATTACGAGAAATGGAACATGTTTGACTCAACAACGAAGTTCGGTTGTGCTTAAGGAAGAAGGAAAACTTGTTTGTTTGTTTTTGCTCAATTGGAGGCCAATTTGGGTGCAATCCGAGAATACAAGGATTTGAGTGATCAAATGACCTCCGTTTGAATCCTAAATTTGCGTGGAACCATAATAACAACAAATGGAACATTTTTAACACAACAAACAAGTCCGGTTGTGCTTAACGAAGAAGGAAAACTTGTTTGTACGTTTTAAGCTAAATTAGAGGGCAATTTGGGTGTAATCCAAGAATACAAAGATTTGAGTGACCAAATGACCTCCTTTTGGATCCTAACCTCGCGTGACACGATAATACCAACAAACAAACATGTTTGACTCAACAAACAAGTTCGGTTGTACTTAACGTAGAAGGAAAACTCATTTGTACGTTGTTGGCTCAATTGGAGGCCAATTTCGGTGCAATCCGAGAATACAAGGATTTCAGTGACCAAATGACCTCCGTTTGAATCCTAACCTCATGTGGCACCATAATTATGACAAATGCAATATGTTTGACTCAACAAACAAGCTCGGTTGTGCTTAACGAAGAAGGAAAACTTGTTTGTACGTTGTAGGCTCAATTGGAGGCCAATTTGGGTGCAATCCGAGAATACAAGGATTTCAGTGACCAAATGACCTCCGTTTGAATCCTAAATTTGCGTGGAACCATAATAACGACAAATAGATTATGTTTGACTCAAAAAACATGTTCATTTGTGCTTAACGAAGAAGGAAAACCAGTTTGTACGTTGTGGGCTTAATTCTAGTCGAATTTGGGTGCAATCCAAGAATACAAGGATTTGAGTGACCAAATGACTTCCATTTGAATCCTAACCTTGTGTTGCACCATAATTACGAGAAATGGAACATGTTTGACTCAACAACGAAGTTCGGTTGTGCTTAAGGAAGAAGGAAAACTTGTTTGTTTGTTTTTTGCTCAATTGGAGGCCAATTTGGGTGCAATCCGAGAATACAAGGATTTGAGTGATCAAATGACCTCCGTTTGAATCCTAAATTTGCGTGGAACCATAATAACAACAAATGGAACATTTTTAACACAACAAACAAGTCCGGTTGTGCTTAACGAAGAAGGAAAACTTGTTTGTACGTTTTAAGCTAAATTAGAGGCCAATTTGGGTGTAATCCAAGAATACAAAGATTTGAGTGACCAAATGACCTCCTTTTGGATCCTAACCTCGCGTGACACGATAATACCAACAAACAAACATGTTTGACTCAACAAACAAGTTCGGTTGTACTTAACGTAGAAGGAAAACTCATTTGTACGTTGTTGGCTCAATTGGAGGCCAATTTCGGTGCAATCCGAGAATACAAGGATTTCAGTGACCAAATGACCTCCGTTTGAATCCTAACCTCATGTGGCACCATAATTATGACAAATGCAATATGTTTGACTCAACAAACAAGCTCGGTTGTGCTTAACGAAGAAGGAAAACTTGTTTGTACGTTGTAGGCTCAATTGGAGGCCAATTTGGGTGCAATCCGAGAATACAAGGATTTCAGTGACCAAATGACCTCCGTTTGAATCCTAACCTCGCGTGGCACCATAATAACGACAAATAGATTATGTTTGACTCAAAAAACATGTTCATTTGTGCTTAACGAAGAAGGAAAACCAGTTTGTACGTTGTGGGCTTAATTCTAGTCGAATTTGGGTGCAATCCAAGAATACAAGGATTTGAGTGACCAAATGACTTCCATTTGAATCCTAACCTTGTGTTGCACCATAATTACGAGAAATGGAACATGTTTGACTCAACAACGAAGTTCGGTTGTGCTTAAGGAAGAAGGAAAACTTGTTTGTTTGTTTTTTGCTCAATTGGAGGCCAATTTGGGTGCAATCCGAGAATACAAGGATTTGAGTGATCAAATGACCTCCGTTTGAATCCTAAATTTGCGTGGAACCATAATAACAACAAATGGAACATTTTTAACACAACAAACAAGTCCGGTTGTGCTTAACGAAGAAGGAAAACTTGTTTGTACGTTTTAAGCTAAATTAGAGGCCAATTTGGGTGTAATCCAAGAATACAAAGATTTGAGTGACCAAATGACCTCCTTTTGGATCCTAACCTCGCGTGACACGATAATACCAACAAACAAACATGTTTGACTCAACAAACAAGTTCGGTTGTACTTAACGTAGAAGGAAAACTCATTTGTACGTTGTTGGCTCAATTGGAGGCCAATTTCGGTGCAATCCGAGAATACAAGGATTTCAGTGACCAAATGACCTCCGTTTGAATCCTAACCTCATGTGGCACCATAATTATGACAAATGCAATATGTTTGACTCAACAAACAAGCTCGGTTGTGCTTAACGAAGAAGGAAAACTTGTTTGTACGTTGTAGGCTCAATTGGAGGCCAATTTGGGTGCAATCCGAGAATACAAGGATTTCAGTGACCAAATGACCTCCGTTTGAATCCTAACCTCGCGTGGCACCATAATAACGACAAATAGATTATGTTTGACTCAAAAAACATGTTCATTTGTGCTTAACGAAGAAGGAAAACCAGTTTGTACGTTGTGGGCTTAATTCTAGTCGAATTTGGGTGCAATCCAAGAATACAAGGATTTGAGTGACCAAATGACTTCCATTTGAATCCTAACCTTGTGTTGCACCATAATTACGAGAAATGGAACATGTTTGACTCAACAACGAAGTTCGGTTGTGCTTAAGGAAGAAGGAAAACTTGTTTGTTTGTTTTTTGCTCAATTGGAGGCCAATTTGGGTGCAATCCGAGAATACAAGGATTTGAGTGATCAAATGACCTCCGTTTGAATCCTAAATTTGCGTGGAACCATAATAACAACAAATGGAACATTTTTAACACAACAAACAAGTCCGGTTGTGCTTAACGAAGAAGGAAAACTTGTTTGTACGTTTTAAGCTAAATTAGAGGCCAATTTGGGTGTAATCCAAGAATACAAAGATTTGAGTGACCAAATGACCTCCTTTTGGATCCTAACCTCGCGTGACACGATAATACCAACAAACAAACATGTTTGACTCAACAAACAAGTTCGGTTGTACTTAACGTAGAAGGAAAACTCATTTGTACGTTGTTGGCTCAATTGGAGGCCAATTTCGGTGCAATCCGAGAATACAAGGATTTCAGTGACCAAATGACCTCCGTTTGAATCCTAACCTCATGTGGCACCATAATTATGACAAATGCAATATGTTTGACTCAACAAACAAGCTCGGTTGTGCTTAACGAAGAAGGAAAACTTGTTTGTACGTTGTAGGCTCAATTGGAGGCCAATTTGGGTGCAATCCGAGAATACAAGGATTTCAGTGACCAAATGACCTCCGTTTGAATCCTAACCTCGCGTGGCACCATAATAACGACAAATAGATTATGTTTGACTCAAAAAACATGTTCATTTGTGCTTAACGAAGAAGGAAAACCAGTTTGTACGTTGTGGGCTTAATTCTAGTCGAATTTGGGTGCAATCCAAGAATACAAGGATTTGAGTGACCAAATGACTTCCATTTGAATCCTAACCTTGTGTTGCACCATAATTACGAGAAATGGAACATGTTTGACTCAACAACGAAGTTCGGTTGTGCTTAAGGAAGAAGGAAAACTTGTTTGTTTGTTTTTTGCTCAATTGGAGGCCAATTTGGGTGCAATCCGAGAATACAAGGATTTGAGTGATCAAATGACCTCCGTTTGAATCCTAAATTTGCGTGGAACCATAATAACAACAAATGGAACATTTTTAACACAACAAACAAGTCCGGTTGTGCTTAACGAAGAAGGAAAACTTGTTTGTACGTTTTAAGCTAAATTAGAGGCCAATTTGGGTGTAATCCAAGAATACAAAGATTTGAGTGACCAAATGACCTCCTTTTGGATCCTAACCTCGCGTGACACGATAATACCAACAAACAAACATGTTTGACTCAACAAACAAGTTCGGTTGTACTTAACGTAGAAGGAAAACTCATTTGTACGTTGTTGGCTCAATTGGAGGCCAATTTCGGTGCAATCCGAGAATACAAGGATTTCAGTGACCAAATGACCTCCGTTTGAATCCTAACCTCATGTGGCACCATAATTATGACAAATGCAATATGTTTGACTCAACAAACAAGCTCGGTTGTGCTTAACGAAGAAGGAAAACTCGTTTGTACGTTTTAGGCTCAATTGGAGGCCAATTTGGGTGCAATCCGAGAATACAAGGATTTGAGTGACCAAATGACCTCCGTTTGAATCCTAACCTCACATGGAACCATAATAACGACAAATGTATTATGTTTTACTCAAAAAACATGTTCCTTTGTGCTTAACGAAGCAGGAAAACTCGTTTGTACGTTGTAGGCTTAATTGTAGTCGAATTTGGGTGCAATCCAAGAATACAATGATTTGAGTGACCAAATGACCTCCGTTAGAATCCTAACCTCATGTGGCACCATAAAAACCAAAAATGCAACATGTTTGGCTCAACAAACAAGCTCGGTTGTGCTTAACGAAGAAGGAAAACTCGTTTGTACGTTTTAGGGTCAATTGGAGGCGAATTTGGGTGCAATTCGAAAATACAAGGATTTGAGTGACCAAATGACCTCCGTTCGAATCCTAACATCGCGTGGAACCTTAATAACGATAAATGTAACATGTTTGACTCAACAAACAAGTTTGGTTGTGCTTAACGAAGAAGAAAAACTAGTTTGTACGTTTTAGGCTTAATTAGAGGATAATTTTGGTGCAATCTGAGAATACAAGGATTTGACCAATTTTTGACCAAATAACCTCTGTTTTACTTCAAACCTTGCGTGGCACAATAATAACGACAAATGGAACATGTTTTACTCTACAAACAAGTTCGGTTGTGCTTAACAAATAAGGAAAAGTCGTTTGTACGTCTTAGGCTCAATTGGAGGCCAATTTGGGTGCAATCAAAGAATACAAGGAGTTGAGTGACCAAATGACCTCCTTTTGGATCCTAACCTCATGTGACACCATAATACCAACAATCAAAACATGTTTAACTCAACAAACAATTTCGATTGTACTTAACATAAAAGGAAAACTCGTTTGTACGTTGTAGGCTCAATTGGAGGCCAATTTGGGTGCAATCCGAGAATACAAGGATTCGAGTGACCAAATGACATCCGTTTGAATCCTAACCTCATGTGGCACAATAATAATGACAAATGGAACATGTTTGACAAAACAAACAATTTCGGTTGTGCTTAACGAAAAAGGAAAACTTGTTTGTACGTTATAGGCTCAATTGGAGGCCAATTTGGGTACAATCCGAGAATATAAGGATTTTAGTGACCAAATGACCTCCGTTTGAATCCTAACGTCACGTGGCACCATAATAATGACAAATGGATTATGTTTGACTTAAAAAACAAGTTCATTTCTGCTTAACGAAGAAGGAAAACTAGTTTGTACGTTGTGGGCTTAATTCTAGTCGAATTTGGGTGCAATCCAAGAATATAAGGATTTGAGTGACCAAATGACTTCCATTTGAATCCTTACCTTGTGTTGCACCATAATTACGAGAAATGGAACATGTTTGACTCAACAACGAAGTTCGGTTGTGCTTAACGAAGAAGGAAAACTTGTTTGTTTGTTTTCTGCTCAATTGGAGGCCAATTTGGGTGCAATCCGAGAATACAAGGGTTTGAGTGATCAAATGACCTCCGTTTCAATCCTAAATTTGCGTGGCACCATAATAACAACAAATGGAAAATTTTGAACACAACAAACAAGTCTGGTTGTGCTTAACGAAGAAGGAAAACTCGTCTGTACGTTTTAAGCTCAATTGGAGGCCAATTTGGGTGCAATCCAAGAATACAAAGATTTGAGTGACCAAATGACCTGCTTTTGGATTCTAACCTCGCGTGACACCATAATACCAACAAATGAACATGTTTGACTCAACAAACAAGTTCGGTTGTACTTAACGTAGAAGGAAAACTCGTTTGTACGTTGCAGGCTCAATTGGAGGCCAATTCCGTTGCAATCCGAGAATACAAGGATTTCAGTGACCAAATGACCTCCGTTTGAATCCTAACCTCATGTGGCACATTAATAATGACAAATGGAACATGTTTGACAAAACAAACAAATTCGGTTGTGCTTAACGAAGAAGGAAAACTTGTTTGTACGTTGTAGGCTCAATTGGAGGCCAATTTGGGTGCAATCCAAGAATACAAGGATTTGAGTGACCAAATGACCTCCTTTTGGATCCTAACCTTGTGTGGCACCATAATACCAACAAACGGAACTTGTTTGACTCGACAAACAAGTTCGGTTGTACTTAACATAGAAGGAAAACTCGTTTGTACGTTGTAGGCTCAATTGGATGCCAATTTGGGAGCAATCCGAGAATACAAGGATTCGAGTGACCAAATGACCTCCGTTTGAATCCTAACCTCATGTGGCACAATAATAATGACAAATGGAACATGTTTGACAAAACAAACAATTTCGGTTGTGCTTAACGAAGAAGGAAAACTTGTTTGTACGTTGTAGGCTCAATTGGAGGCCAATTTGGGTGCAATCCGAGAATACAAGGATTTGAGTGACCAAATGACCTCCGTTTGAATCCTAACCTCACGTGGCACCATAATAACGACAAATAGATTATGTTTGACTCAAAAAACATGTTCATTTGTGCTTAAGGAAGAAGGAAACTAGTTTGTACGTTGTGGGCTTAATTCTATTCGAATTTGGGTGCAATCCAAGAATACAAGGATTTGAGTGACCAAATGACTTCCATTTGAATCCTAACCTTGCATTGCACCATAATAACGAGAAATGGAACATGTTTGACTCAACAACGAAGTTCGGTTGTGCTTAACGAAGAAGGAAAACTTGTTTGTTTGTTTTCTGCTCAATTGGAGGCCAATTTGGGTGCAATCCGAGAATACAAGGATTTGAGTGATCAAATGACCTCCGTTTGAATCCTAAATTTGCGTGGCAACCATAATAACAACAAATGGAACATTTTGAACACAACAAACAAGTCTGGTTGTGCTTAACGAAGAAGGAAAACTCGTTTGTACGTTTTAAGCTCAATTGGAGGCCAATTTGGGTGCAATCCAAGAATACAAAGATTTGAGTGACCAAATGACCTGCTTTTGGATTCTAACCTCGCGTGACACCATAATACCAACAAATGAACATGTTTGACTCAACAAACAAGTTCGGTTGTACTTAACGTAGAAGGAAAACTCGTTTGTACGTTGTAGGCTCAATTGGAGGCCAATTCCGTTGCAATCCGAGAATACAAGGATTTCAGTGACCAAATGACCTCCGTTTGAATCCTAACCTCACGTGGCACCATAATAACGACAAATGAAACATGTTTGACTCAACAAACAAGCTCGGTTGTGGTTAACGAAGAAGGAAAACTCGTTTGTACGTTTTAGGCTCAATTGGAGGCCAATTTGGGTGCAATTCGAGAATACAAGGATTTGTGTGACCAAATGACATCCGTTCGAATCCTAACATCGCGTGGCAAGTTCGGTTGTGTTTACCGAAGAAGGAAAACTTGTTTGTACGTTTTAGGCTTAATTAGAGGCTAATTTTGGTGCAATCTTAGAATACAAGGATTTGCCCAATTTTTTACTAAATGACCTCCGTTTTACTTCAAACCTTGTGTGGCACAATAATAACGACAAATGGAACATGTTTTACTCTACAAACAAGTTCGGTTGTGCTTAACGAAGAAGGAAAAGTCGTTTGTACGTTTTAGGCTCAATTGGAGGCCAATTTGGGTGCAATCCAAGAATACAAGGATTTGAGTGACCAAATGACCTCCTTTTGGATCCTAACCTCGTGTGACACCATAATACCAACAAACGGAACATGTTTGACTCAACAAACAAGTTCGGTTGTACTTAACATAGAAGGAAAACTTGTTTGTACGTTGTAGGCTCAATTGGAGGCCAATTTGGGTGCAATCCGAGAATACAAGGATTTGAGGGACCAAATGACCTCCGTTTGTATCCTAACCTCATATGGCACCATAATAATGAAAATGGAAAATGTTTGACAAAACAAACAAGTTCGGTTGTGCTTAACGAAGAAGGAAAACTTGTTTGTACGTTGTAGGCTCAATTGGAGGCCAATTTGGGTGCAATGCGAGAATACAAGGATTTCAGAGACCAAATGACCTCCGTTTGAATCCTAACCTCACGTGGCACCACAATAACGACAAATAGATTATGTTTGACTCAAAAAACATGTTCATTTATGCTTAACGAAGAAGGAAAACTAGTTTGTACGTTGTGGGCTTAATTCTAGTCGAATTTGGGTGCAATCCAAGAATACAAGGATTTGAGTGACCAATTGACTTCCATTTGAATCCTAACCTTGCGTTGCACCATAATTACGAGAAATGGAACATGTTTGACTCAACAACGAAGTTCGGTTGTGCTTAACGAAGAAGGAAAACTTGTTTGTTTGTTTTCTGCTCAATTGGAGGCCAATATGGGTGCAATCCGAGAATACAAGGGTTTGAGTGATCAAATGACCTCCGTTTGAATCCTAAATTTGCGTGGCACCATAATAACAAAAATGGAAAATTTTAACACAACAAACAAGTCCGGTTGTGCTTAACGAAGAAGGAAAACTCGTTTGTACGTTTTAAGCTCAATTGGAGGCCAATTTGGGTGCAATCCAAGAATACAAAGATTTGAGTGACCAAATGACCTGCTTTTGGATTCTAACCTCGCGTGACACCATAATACCAACAAATGAACATGTTTGACTCAACAAACAAGTTCGGTTGTACTTAACGTAGAAGGAAAACTCGTTTGTACGTTGCAGGCTCAATTGGAGGCCAATTCCGTTGCAATCCGAGAATACAAGGATTTCAGTGACCAAATGACCTCCGTTTGAATCCTAACCTCATGTGGCACCATAATTACGACAAATGCAACATGTTTGACTCAACAAACAAGCTCGGTTGTGCTTAACGAAGAAGGAAAACTCGTTTGTACGTTTTAGGCTCAATTGGAGGCCAATTTGGGTGCAATCCGAGAATACAAGGATTTGAGTTACCAAATGACTTCCGTTTGATTCCTAACCTCATGTGGCACATTAATAATGACAAATGGAACATGTTTGAAAAACCAAACAAATTCGGTTGTCCTTAACGAAGAAGGAAAACTTGTTTGTACGTTGTAGGCTCAATTGGAGGCCAATTTGGGTGCAATCCGAGAATACAAGGATTTCAGTGACCAAATGACCTCCGTTTGAATCCTAACCTCACGTGGCACCATAATAACGACAAATAGATTATGTTTGACTCAAAAAACATGTTCATTTGTGCTTAACGAAGAAGGAAAACCAGTTTGTACGTTGTGGGCTTAATTCTAGTCGAATTTGGGTGCAATCCAAGAATACAAGGATTTGAGTGACCAAATGACTTCCATTTGAATCCTAACCTTGTGTTGCACCATAATTACGAGAAATGGAACATGTTTGACTCAACAACGAAGTTCGGTTGTGCTTAAGGAAGAAGGAAAACTTGTTTGTTTGTTTTTGCTCAATTGGAGGCCAATTTGGGTGCAATCCGAGAATACAAGGATTTGAGTGATCAAATGACCTCCGTTTGAATCCTAAATTTGCGTGGAACCATAATAACGACAAATAGATTATGTTTGACTCAAAAAACATGTTCATTTGTGCTTAACGAAGAAGGAAAACCAGTTTGTACGTTGTGGGCTTAATTCTAGTCGAATTTGGGTGCAATCCAAGAATACAAGGATTTGAGTGACCAAATGACTTCCATTTGAATCCTAACCTTGTGTTGCACCATAATTACGAGAAATGGAACATGTTTGACTCAACAACGAAGTTCGGTTGTGCTTAAGGAAGAAGGAAAACTTGTTTGTTTGTTTTTTGCTCAATTGGAGGCCAATTTGGGTGCAATCCGAGAATACAAGGATTTGAGTGATCAAATGACCTCCGTTTGAATCCTAAATTTGCGTGGAACCATAATAACAACAAATGGAACATTTTTAACACAACAAACAAGTCCGGTTGTGCTTAACGAAGAAGGAAAACTTGTTTGTACGTTTTAAGCTAAATTAGAGGCCAATTTGGGTGTAATCCAAGAATACAAAGATTTGAGTGACCAAATGACCTCCTTTTGGATCCTAACCTCGCGTGACACGATAATACCAACAAACAAACATGTTTGACTCAACAAACAAGTTCGGTTGTACTTAACGTAGAAGGAAAACTCATTTGTACGTTGTTGGCTCAATTGGAGGCCAATTTCGGTGCAATCCGAGAATACAAGGATTTCAGTGACCAAATGACCTCCGTTTGAATCCTAACCTCATGTGGCACCATAATTATGACAAATGCAATATGTTTGACTCAACAAACAAGCTCGGTTGTGCTTAACGAAGAAGGAAAACTTGTTTGTACGTTGTAGGCTCAATTGGAGGCCAATTTGGGTGCAATCCGAGAATACAAGGATTTCAGTGACCAAATGACCTCCGTTTGAATCCTAACTTCGCGTGGCACCATAATAACGACAAATAGATTATGTTTGACTCAAAAAACATGTTCATTTGTGCTTAACGAAGAAGGAAAACCAGTTTGTACGTTGTGGGCTTAATTCTAGTCGAATTTGGGTGCAATCCAAGAATACAAGGATTTGAGTGACCAAATGACTTCCATTTGAATCCTAACCTTGTGTTGCACCATAATTACGAGAAATGGAACATGTTTGACTCAACAACGAAGTTCGGTTGTGCTTAAGGAAGAAGGAAAACTTGTTTGTTTGTTTTTTGCTCAATTGGAGGCCAATTTGGGTGCAATCCGAGAATACAAGGATTTGAGTGATCAAATGACCTCCGTTTGAATCCTAAATTTGCGTGGAACCATAATAACAACAAATGGAACATTTTTAACACAACAAACAAGTCCGGTTGTGCTTAACGAAGAAGGAAAACTTGTTTGTACGTTTTAAGCTAAATTAGAGGCCAATTTGGGTGTAATCCAAGAATACAAAGATTTGAGTGACCAAATGACCTCCTTTTGGATCCTAACCTCGCGTGACACGATAATACCAACAAACAAACATGTTTGACTCAACAAACAAGTTCGGTTGTACTTAACGTAGAAGGAAAACTCATTTGTACGTTGTTGGCTCAATTGGAGGCCAATTTCGGTGCAATCCGAGAATACAAGGATTTCAGTGACCAAATGACCTCCGTTTGAATCCTAACCTCATGTGGCACCATAATTATGACAAATGCAATATGTTTGACTCAACAAACAAGCTCGGTTGTGCTTAACGAAGAAGGAAAACTTGTTTGTACGTTGTAGGCTCAATTGGAGGCCAATTTGGGTGCAATCCGAGAATACAAGGATTTCAGTGACCAAATGACCTCCGTTTGAATCCTAACCTCGCGTGGCACCATAATAACGACAAATAGATTATGTTTGACTCAAAAAACATGTTCATTTGTGCTTAACGAAGAAGGAAAACCAGTTTGTACGTTGTGGGCTTAATTCTAGTCGAATTTGGGTGCAATCCAAGAATACAAGGATTTGAGTGACCAAATGACTTCCATTTGAATCCTAACCTTGTGTTGCACCATAATTACGAGAAATGGAACATGTTTGACTCAACAACGAAGTTCGGTTGTGCTTAAGGAAGAAGGAAAACTTGTTTGTTTGTTTTTTGCTCAATTGGAGGCCAATTTGGGTGCAATCCGAGAATACAAGGATTTGAGTGATCAAATGACCTCCGTTTGAATCCTAAATTTGCGTGGAACCATAATAACAACAAATGGAACATTTTTAACACAACAAACAAGTCCGGTTGTGCTTAACGAAGAAGGAAAACTTGTTTGTACGTTTTAAGCTAAATTAGAGGCCAATTTGGGTGTAATCCAAGAATACAAAGATTTGAGTGACCAAATGACCTCCTTTTGGATCCTAACCTCGCGTGACACGATAATACCAACAAACAAACATGTTTGACTCAACAAACAAGTTCGGTTGTACTTAACGTAGAAGGAAAACTCATTTGTACGTTGTTGGCTCAATTGGAGGCCAATTTCGGTGCAATCCGAGAATACAAGGATTTCAGTGACCAAATGACCTCCGTTTGAATCCTAACCTCATGTGGCACCATAATTATGACAAATGCAATATGTTTGACTCAACAAACAAGCTCGGTTGTGCTTAACGAAGAAGGAAAACTTGTTTGTACGTTGTAGGCTCAATTGGAGGCCAATTTGGGTGCAATCCGAGAATACAAGGATTTCAGTGACCAAATGACCTCCGTTTGAATCCTAACCTCGCGTGGCACCATAATAACGACAAATAGATTATGTTTGACTCAAAAAACATGTTCATTTGTGCTTAACGAAGAAGGAAAACCAGTTTGTACGTTGTGGGCTTAATTCTAGTCGAATTTGGGTGCAATCCAAGAATACAAGGATTTGAGTGACCAAATGACTTCCATTTGAATCCTAACCTTGTGTTGCACCATAATTACGAGAAATGGAACATGTTTGACTCAACAACGAAGTTCGGTTGTGCTTAAGGAAGAAGGAAAACTTGTTTGTTTGTTTTTTGCTCAATTGGAGGCCAATTTGGGTGCAATCCGAGAATACAAGGATTTGAGTGATCAAATGACCTCCGTTTGAATCCTAAATTTGCGTGGAACCATAATAACAACAAATGGAACATTTTTAACACAACAAACAAGTCCGGTTGTGCTTAACGAAGAAGGAAAACTTGTTTGTACGTTTTAAGCTAAATTAGAGGCCAATTTGGGTGTAATCCAAGAATACAAAGATTTGAGTGACCAAATGACCTCCTTTTGGATCCTAACCTCGCGTGACACGATAATACCAACAAACAAACATGTTTGACTCAACAAACAAGTTCGGTTGTACTTAACGTAGAAGGAAAACTCATTTGTACGTTGTTGGCTCAATTGGAGGCCAATTTCGGTGCAATCCGAGAATACAAGGATTTCAGTGACCAAATGACCTCCGTTTGAATCCTAACCTCATGTGGCACCATAATTATGACAAATGCAATATGTTTGACTCAACAAACAAGCTCGGTTGTGCTTAACGAAGAAGGAAAACTCGTTTGTACGTTTTAGGCTCAATTGGAGGCCAATTTGGGTGCAATCCGAGAATACAAGGATTTGAGTGACCAAATGACCTCCGTTTGAATCCTAACCTCACATGGAACCATAATAACGACAAATGTATTATGTTTTACTCAAAAAACATGTTCCTTTGTGCTTAACGAAGCAGGAAAACTCGTTTGTACGTTGTAGGCTTAATTGTAGTCGAATTTGGGTGCAATCCAAGAATACAATGATTTGAGTGACCAAATGACCTCCGTTAGAATCCTAACCTCATGTGGCACCATAAAAACCAAAAATGCAACATGTTTGGCTCAACAAACAAGCTCGGTTGTGCTTAACGAAGAAGGAAAACTCGTTTGTACGTTTTAGGGTCAATTGGAGGCCAATTTGGGTGCAATTCGAAAATACAAGGATTTGAGTGACCAAATGACCTCCGTTCGAATCCTAACATCGCGTGGAACCTTAATAACGATAAATGTAACATGTTTGACTCAACAAACAAGTTTGGTTGTGCTTAACGAAGAAGAAAAACTAGTTTGTACGTTTTAGGCTTAATTAGAGGATAATTTTGGTGCAATCTGAGAATACAAGGATTTGACCAATTTTTGACCAAATAACCTCTGTTTTACTTCAAACCTTGCGTGGCACAATAATAACGACAAATGGAACATGTTTTACTCTACAAACAAGTTCGGTTGTGCTTAACAAATAAGGAAAAGTCGTTTGTACGTCTTAGGCTCAATTGGAGGCCAATTTGGGTGCAATCAAAGAATACAAGGAGTTGAGTGACCAAATGACCTCCTTTTGGATCCTAACCTCATGTGACACCATAATACCAACAATCAAAACATGTTTAACTCAACAAACAATTTCGGTTGTACTTAACATAAAAGGAAAACTCGTTTGTACGTTGTAGGCTCAATTGGAGGCCAATTTGGGTGCAATCCGAGAATACAAGGATTCGAGTGACCAAATGACATCCGTTTGAATCCTAACCTCATGTGGCACAATAATAATGACAAATGGAACATGTTTGACAAAACAAACAATTTCGGTTGTGCTTAACGAAAAAGGAAAACTTGTTTGTACGTTATAGGCTCAATTGGAGGCCAATTTGGGTACAATCCGAGAATATAAGGATTTTAGTGACCAAATGACCTCCGTTTGAATCCTAACGTCACGTGGCACCATAATAATGACAAATGGATTATGTTTGACTTAAAAAACAAGTTCATTTCTGCTTAACGAAGAAGGAAAACTAGTTTGTACGTTGTGGGCTTAATTCTAGTCGAATTTGGGTGCAATCCAAGAATATAAGGATTTGAGTGACCAAATGACTTCCATTTGAATCCTTACCTTGTGTTGCACCATAATTACGAGAAATGGAACATGTTTGACTCAACAACGAAGTTCGGTTGTGCTTAACGAAGAAGGAAAACTTGTTTGTTTGTTTTCTGCTCAATTGGAGGCCAATTTGGGTGCAATCCGAGAATACAAGGGTTTGAGTGATCAAATGACCTCCGTTTCAATCCTAAATTTGCGTGGCACCATAATAACAACAAATGGAAAATTTTGAACACAACAAACAAGTCTGGTTGTGCTTAACGAAGAAGGAAAACTCGTTTGTACGTTTTAAGCTCAATTGGAGGCCAATTTGGGTGCAATCCAAGAATACAAAGATTTGAGTGACCAAATGACCTGCTTTTGGATTCTAACCTCGCGTGACACCATAATACCAACAAATGAACATGTTTGACTCAACAAACAAGTTCGGTTGTACTTAACGTAGAAGGAAAACTCGTTTGTACGTTGCAGGCTCAATTGGAGGCCAATTCCGTTGCAATCCGAGAATACAAGGATTTCAGTGACCAAATGACCTCCGTTTGAATCCTAACCTCATGTGGCACATTAATAATGACAAATGGAACATGTTTGACAAAACAAACAAATTCGGTTGTGCTTAACGAAGAAGGAAAACTTGTTTGTACGTTGTAGGCTCAATTGGAGGCCAATTTGGGTGCAATCCAAGAATACAAGGATTTGAGTGACCAAATGACCTCCTTTTGGATCCTAACCTTGTGTGGCACCATAATACCAACAAACGGAACTTGTTTGACTCGACAAACAAGTTCGGTTGTACTTAACATAGAAGGAAAACTCGTTTGTACGTTGTAGGCTCAATTGGATGCCAATTTGGGTGCAATCCGAGAATACAAGGATTCGAGTGACCAAATGACCTCCGTTTGAATCCTAACCTCATGTGGCACAATAATAATGACAAATGGAACATGTTTGACAAAACAAACAATTTCGGTTGTGCTTAACGAAGAAGGAAAACTTGTTTGTACGTTGTAGGCTCAATTGGAGGCCAATTTGGGTGCAATCCGAGAATACAAGGATTTGAGTGACCAAATGACCTCCGTTTGAATCCTAACCTCACGTGGCACCATAATAACGACAAATAGATTATGTTTGACTCAAAAAACATGTTCATTTGTGCTTAAGGAAGAAGGAAACTAGTTTGTACGTTGTGGGCTTAATTCTATTCGAATTTGGGTGCAATCCAAGAATACAAGGATTTGAGTGACCAAATGACTTCCATTTGAATCCTAACCTTGCATTGCACCATAATAACGAGAAATGGAACATGTTTGACTCAACAACGAAGTTCGGTTGTGCTTAACGAAGAAGGAAACTTGTTTGTTTGTTTTCTGCTCAATTGGAGGCCAATTTGGGTGCAATCCGAGAATACAAGGATTTGAGTGATCAAATGACCTCCGTTTGAATCCTAAATTTGCGTGGCAACATAATAACAACAAATGGAACATTTTGAACACAACAAACAAGTCTGGTTGTGCTTAACGAAGAAGGAAAACTCGTTTGTACGTTTTAAGCTCAATTGGAGGCCAATTTGGGTGCAATCCAAGAATACAAAGATTTGAGTGACCAAATGACCTGCTTTTGGATTCTAACCTCGCGTGACACCATAATACCAACAAATGAACATGTTTGACTCAACAAACAAGTTCGGTTGTACTTAACGTAGAAGGAAAACTCGTTTGTACGTTGTAGGCTCAATTGGAGGCCAATTCCGTTGCAATCCGAGAATACAAGGATTTCAGTGACCAAATGACCTCCGTTTGAATCCTAACCTCACGTGGCACCATAATAACGACAAATGAAACATGTTTGACTCAACAAACAAGCTCGGTTGTGGTTAACGAAGAAGGAAAACTCGTTTGTACGTTTTAGGCTCAATTGGAGGCCAATTTGGGTGCAATTCGAGAATACAAGGATTTGTGTGACCAAATGACATCCGTTCGAATCCTAACATCGCGTGGCAAGTTCGGTTGTGATTACCGAAGAAGGAAAACTTGTTTGTACGTTTTAGGCTTAATTAGAGGCTAATTTTGGTGCAATCTTAGAATACAAGGATTTGCCCAATTTTTTACTAAATGACCTCCGTTTTACTTCAAACCTTGTGTGGCACAATAATAACGACAAATGGAACATGTTTTACTCTACAAACAAGTTTGGTTGTGCTTAACGAAGAAGGAAAAGTCGTTTGTACGTTTTAGGCTCAATTGGAGGCCAATTTGGGTGCAATCCAAGAATACAAGGATTTGAGTGACCAAATGACCTCCTTTTGGATCCTAACCTCGTGTGAAACCATAATACCAACAAACGGAACATGTTTGACTCAACAAACAAGTTCGGTTGTACTTAACATAGAAGGAAAACTTGTTTGTACGTTGTAGGCTCAATTGGAGGCCAATTTGGGTGCAATCCGAGAATACAAGGATTTGAGGGACCAAATGACCTCCGTTTGTATCCTAACCTCATATGGCACCATAATAATGAAAAATGGAAAATGTTTGACAAAACAAACAAGTTCGGTTGTGCTTAACGAAGAAGGAAAACTTGTTTGTACGTTGTAGGCTCAATTGGAGGCCAATTTGGGTGCAATGCGAGAATACAAGGATTTCAGAGACCAAATGACCTCCGTTTGAATCCTAACCTCACGTGGCACCACAATAACGACAAATAGATTATGTTTGACTCAAAAAACATGTTCATTTATGCTTAACGAAGAAGGAAAACTAGTTTGTACGTTGTGGGCTTAATTCTAGTCGAATTTGGGTGCAATCCAAGAATACAAGGATTTGAGTGACCAATTGACTTCCATTTGAATCCTAACCTTGCGTTGCACCATAATTACGAGAAATGGAACATGTTTGACTCAACAACGAAGTTCGGTTGTGCTTAACGAAGAAGGAAAACTTGTTTGTTTGTTTTCTGCTAAATTGGAGGCCAATATGGGTGCAATCCGAGAATACAAGGGTTTGAGTGATCAAATGACCTTCGTTTGAATCCTAAATTTGCGTGGCACCATAATAACAAAAAATGGAAAAATTTTAACACAACAAACAAGTCCGGTTGTGCTTAACGAAGAAGGAAAACTCGTTTGTACGTTTTAAGCTCAATTGGAGGCAATTTGGGTGCAATCCAAGAATACAAAGATTTGAGTGACCAAATGACCTGCTTTTGGATTCCTAACCTCGCGTGACACCATAATACCAACAAATGAACATGTTTGACTCAACAAACAAGTTCGGTTGTACTTAACGTAGAAGGAAAACTCGTTTGTACGTTGCAGGCTCAATTGGAGGCCAATTCCGTTGCAATCCGAGAATACAAGGATTTCAGTGACCAAATGACCTCCGTTTGAATCCTAACCTCATGTGG
This sequence comes from Berberis thunbergii, assembly GCA_003290165.1. Taxonomy (NCBI): domain Eukaryota; kingdom Viridiplantae; phylum Streptophyta; class Magnoliopsida; order Ranunculales; family Berberidaceae; genus Berberis; species Berberis thunbergii. The sequence goes on along the minus strand of QNQO01004438.1, from coordinate 2,339 downwards.
CACCATAATTACGACAAATGCAACATGTTTGACTCAACAAACAAGCTCGGTTGTGCTTAACGAAGAAGGAAAACTCGTTTGTACGTTTTAGGCTCAATTGGAGGCCAATTTGGGTGCAATCCGAGAATACAAGGATTTGAGTTACCAAATGACTTCCGTTTGATTCCTAACCTCATGTGGCACATTAATAATGACAAATGGAACATGTTTGAAAAACCAAACAAATTCGGTTGTCCTTAACGAAGAAGGAAAACTTGTTTGTACGTTGTAGGCTCAATTGGAGGCCAATTTGGGTGCAATCCGAGAATACAAGGATTTCAGTGACCAAATGACCTCCGTTTGAATCCTAACCTCACGTGGCACCATAATAACGACAAATAGATTATGTTTGACTCAAAAAACATGTTCATTTGTGCTTAACGAAGAAGGAAAACCAGTTTTGTACGTTGTGGGCTTAATTCTAGTCGAATTTGGGTGCAATCCAAGAATACAAGGATTTGAGTGACCAAATGACTTCCATTTGAATCCTAACCTTGTGTTGCACCATAATTACGAGAAATGGACATGTTTGACTCAACAACGAAGTTCGGTTGTGCTTAAGGAAGAAGGAAAACTTGTTTGTTTGTTTTTTGCTCAATTGGAGGCCAATTTGGGTGCAATCCGAGAATACAAGGATTTGAGTGATCAAATGACCTCCGTTTGAATCCTAAATTTGCGTGGAACCATAATAACGACAAATAGATTATGTTTGACTCAAAAACATGTTCATTTGTGCTTAACGAAGAAGGAAAACCAGTTTGTACGTTGTGGGCTTAATTCTAGTCGAATTTGGGTGCAATCCAAGAATACAAGGATTTGAGTGACCAAATGACTTCCATTTGAATCCTAACCTTGTGTTGCACCATAATTACGAGAAATGGAACATGTTTGACTCAACAACGAAGTTCGGTTGTGCTTAAGGAAGAAGGAAAACTTGTTTGTTTGTTTTTGCTCAATTGGAGGCCAATTTGGGTGCAATCCGAGAATACAAGGATTTGAGTGATCAAATGACCTCCGTTTGAATCCTAAATTTGCGTGGAACCATAATAACAACAAATGGAACATTTTTAACACAACAAACAAGTCCGGTTGTGCTTAACGAAGAAGGAAAACTTGTTTGTACGTTTTAAGCTAAATTAGAGGCCAATTTGGGTGTAATCCAAGAATACAAAGATTTGAGTGACCAAATGACCTCCTTTTGGATCCTAACCTCGCGTGACACGATAATACCAACAAACAAACATGTTTGACTCAACAAACAAGTTCGGTTGTACTTAACGTAGAAGGAAAACTCATTTGTACGTTGTTGGCTCAATTGGAGGCCAATTTCGGTGCAATCCGAGAATACAAGGATTTCAGTGACCAAATGACCTCCGTTTGAATCCTAACCTCATGTGGCACATAATTATGACAAATGCAATATGTTTGACTCAACAAACAAGCTCGGTTGTGCTTAACGAAGAAGAAAACTTGTTTGTACGTTGTAGGCTCAATTGGAGGCCAATTTGGGTTGCAATCCGAGAATACAAGGATTAGAGTGACCAAATGACCTCGTTTTGAACCTTAACCTCGCCGTGGCACCATAATAACGACAAATAGATTATTGTTTTGACTCAAAAAAACATGTTCATTTGTGCTTAACGAAGAAGGCAAAACCGAGTTTGTAGCGTTGTGGCTTAATCTAGCGATTTGGTGCAATCCAAGAATACAAGGATTTGAAGTGACCAAATGACTTCCATTTGAATCCTAACCTTGTGTTGCAACCATAATACGAGAAATGGAACATGTTTGACTCAACAACGAAGTTCGGTTGTGCTTAACGAAGAAGGAAACTTGTTTGTTTGTTTTTTGCTCAATGGAGGCCAATTTGGGTGCAATCCGAGAATACAAGGATTTGAGTGATCAAATGACCTCCGTTTGAATCCTAAATTTGCGTGGCACCATAATAACAACAAATGGAACATTTTAACACAACAAACAAGTCCGGTTGTGCTTAACGAAGAAGGAAAACTTGTTTGTACGTTTTAGCTAATTGAGGCCAATTTGGGTGTAATCCAAGAATACAAAGATTTGAGTGACCAAATGACCTCCTTTTGGATCCTAACCTCGCGTGACACGATAATACCAACAAACAAACATGTTTGACTCAACAAACAAGTTCGGTTGTACTTAACGTAGAAGGAAAACTCATTTGTACGTTGTTGGCTCAATTGGAGGCCAATTTCGGTGCAATCCGAGAATACAAGGATTTCAGTGACCAAATGACCTCCGTTTGAATCCTAACCTCATGTGGCACCATA
>QNQO01004437.1:0-26034 GCA_003290165.1 Berberis thunbergii | reverse complement strand
TTCTAACCTCGCGTGGATGTTAATAATGACAAATGGAACATGTTTGACTCAACAAACTAGTTTGGTTAAGCTTAACGAAGAAGGAAAACTCGTTTGTACGTTTTGGCTCAATTGGAGGCCAATTTGGGTGCAATCCGAGAATACAAGGATTTGAGTGACCAAATGGACTCCGTTTGACTTCTAACCTCGCGTGGATGTTAATAATGACAAATGGAACATGTTTGACTCAACAAACAAGTTTGGTTGCGCTTAACGAAGAAGGAAAACTCGTTTGTACGTTGTAGGCTCAATTGGAGGCCAATTTGGGTGCAATCCGAGAATACAAGGATTTGAGTGACCAAATGGACTCCGTTTGACTTCTAACCTCGCGTGGATGTTAATAATGACAAATGGAACATGTTTGACTCAACAAACAAGTTTGGTTACGCTTAACGAAGAAGGAAAACTCGTTTGTACGTTTTGGCTCAATTGGAGGCCAATTTGGGTGCAATCCGAGAATACAAGGATTTGAGTGACCAAATGGACTCCGTTTGACTTCTAACCTCGCGTGGATGTTAATAATGACAAATGGAACATGTTTGACTCAACAAACAAGTTTGGTTGCGCTTAACGAAGAAGGAAAACTCGTTTGTACGTTGTAGGCTCAATTGGAGGCCAATTTGGGTGCAATCCGAGAATACAAGGATTTGAGTGACCAAATGGACTCCGTTTGACTTCTAACCTCGCGTGGATGTTAATAATGACAAATGGAACATGTTTGACTCAACAAACAAGTTTGGTTGCGCTTAACGAAGAAGGAAAACTCGTTTGTACGTTTTGGCTCAATTGGAGGCCAATTTGGGTGCAATCCGAGAATACAAGGATTTGAGTGACCAAATGGACTCCGTTTGACTTCTAACCTCGCGTGGATGTTAATAATGACAAATGGAACATGTTTGACTCAACAAACAAGTTTGGTTGAGCTTAACGAAGAAGGAAAACTCGTTTGTACGTTTTGGCTCAATTGGAGGCCAATTTGGGTGCAATCCGAGAATACAAGGATTTGAGTGACCAAATGGACTCCGTTTGACTTCTAACCTCGCGTGGATGTTAATAATGACAAATGGAACATGTTTGACTCAACAAACAAGTTTGGTTGCGCTTAACGAAGAAGGAAAACTCGTTTGTACGTTGTAGGCTCAATTGGAGGCCAATTTGGGTGCAATCCGAGAATACAAGGATTTGAGTGACCAAATGGACTCCGTTTGACTTCTAACCTCGCGTGGATGTTAATAATGACAAATGGAACATGTTTGACTCAACAAACAAGTTTGGTTGCGCTTAACGAAGAAGGAAAACTCGTTTGTACGTTGTTGGCTCAATTGGAGGCCAATTTGGGTGCAATCCGAGAATACAAGGATTTGAGTGACCAAATGGACTCCGTTTGACTTCTAACCTCGCGTGGACGTTAATAATGACAAATGGAACATGTTTGACTCAACAAACTAGTTTGGTTAAGCTTAACGAAGAAGGAAAACTCGTTTGTACGTTTTGGCTCAATTGGAGGCCAATTTGGGTGCAATCCGAGAATACAAGGATTTGAGTGACCAAATGGACTCCGTTTGACTTCTAACCTCGCGTGGATGTTAATAATGACAAATGGAACATGTTTGACTCAACAAACAAGTTTGGTTAAGCTTAACGAAGAAGGAAAACTCGTTTGTACGTTTAGGCTCAATTGGAGGCCAATTTGGGTGCAATCCGAGAATACAAGGATTTGAGTGACCAAATGGACTCCGTTTGACTTCTAACCTCGCGTGGATGTTAATAATGACAAATGGAACATGTTTGACTCAACAAACAGTTTGGTTGAGCTTAACGAAGAAGAAAACTCGTTTGTACGTTGTAGGCTCAATTGGAGGCCAATTTGGGTGCAATCCGAGAATACAAGGATTTGAGTGACCAAATGGACTCCGTTTGACTTCTAACCTCGCGTGGATGTTAATAATGACAAATGGAACATGTTTGACTCAACAAACTAGTTTGGTTAAGTTTAACGAAGAAGGAAAACTCGTTTGTACGTTTTGGCTCAATTGGAGGCCAATTTGGGTGCAATCCGAGAATACAAGGATTTGAGTGACCAAATGGACTCCGTTTGACTTCTAACCTCGCGTGGACGTTAATAATGACAAATGGAACATGTTTGACTCAACAAACAAGTTTGGTTAAGCTTAACGAAGAAGGAAAACTCGTTTGTACGTTGTAGGCTCAATTGGAGGCCAATTTGGGTGCAATCCGAGAATACAAGGATTTGAGTGACCAAATGGACTCCGTTTGACTTCTAACCTCGCGTGGATGTTAATAATGACAAATGGAACATGTTTGACTCAACAAACTAGTTTGGTTAAGTTTAACGAAGAAGGAAAACTCGTTTGTACGTTTTGGCTCAATTGGAGGCCAATTTGGGTGCAATCCGAGAATACAAGGATTTGAGTGACCAAATGGACTCCGTTTGACTTCTAACCTCGCGTGGATGTTAATAATGACAAATGGAACATGTTTGACTCAACAAACTAGTTTGGTTAAGCTTAACGAAGAAGGAAAACTCGTTTGTACGTTTTGGCTCAATTGGAGGCCAATTTGGGTGCAATCCGAGAATACAAGGATTTGAGTGACCAAATGGACTCCGTTTGACTTCTAACCTCGCGTGGATGTTAATAATGACAAATGGAACATGTTTGACTCAACAAACTAGTTTGGTTAAGCTTAACGAAGAAGGAAAACTCGTTTGTACGTTGTAGGCTCAATTGGAGGCCAATTTGGGTGCAATCCGAGAATACAAGGATTTGAGTGACCAAATGGACTCCGTTTGACTTCTAACCTCGCGTGGATGTTAATAATGACAAATGGAACATGTTTGACTCAACTAACTAGTTTGGTTAAGCTTAACGAAGAAGGAAAACTCGTTTGTACGTTTTGGCTCAATTGGAGGCCAATTTGGGTGCAATCCGAGAATACAAGGATTTGAGTGACCAAATGGACTCCGTTTGACTTCTAACCTCGCGTGGACGTTAATAATGACAAATGGAACATGTTTGACTCAACAAACAAGTTTGGTTTGCGCTTAACGAAGAAGGAAAACTCGTTTGTACGTTGTAGGCTCAATTGGAGGCCAATTTGGGTGCAATCCGAGAATACAAGGATTTGAGTGACCAAATGGACTCCGTTTGACTTCTAACCTCGCATAGACGTTAATAATGACAAATGGAACATGTTTGACTCAACAAACAAGTTTGGTTGCGCTTAACGAAGAAGAAAACTCGTTTGTACGTTGTAGGCTCAATTGGAGGCCAATTTGGGTGCAATCCGAGAATACAAGGATTTGAGTGACCAAATGGACTCCGTTTGACTTCTAACCTCGCGTGGATGTTAATAATGACAAATGGAACATGTTTGACTCAACAAACTAGTTTGGTTAAGTTTAACGAAGAAGGAAAACTCGTTTGTACGTTTTGGCTCAATTGGAGGCCAATTTGGGTGCAATCCGAGAATACAAGGATTTGAGTGACCAAATGGACTCCGTTTGACTTCTAACCTCGCGTGGACGTTAATAATGACAAATGGAACATGTTTGACTCAACAAACAAGTTTGGTTGCGCTTAACGAAGAAGGAAAACTCGTTTGTACGTTGTAGGCTCAATTGGAGGCCAATTTGGGTGCAATCCGAGAATACAAGGATTTGAGTGACCAAATGGACTCCGTTTGACTTCTAACCTCGCGTGGATGTTAATAATGACAAATGGAACATGTTTGACTCAACAAACTAGTTTGGTTGCGCTTAACGAAGAAGGAAAACTCGTTTGTACGTTGTAGGCTCAATTGGAGGCCAATTTGGGTGCAATCCGAGAATACAAGGATTTGAGTGACCAAATGGACTCCGTTTGACTTCTAACCTCGTGTGGACGTTAATAATGATAAATGGAACATGTTTACTCCACTAACTTGTTTGGTTATGCTTAACAAAGAAGGAAAGCTCGTTTGTACGTTTTGTCTCAATTGGAGGCCAATTTGGGTGCAATCCGAGAATACAAGGATTTGATTGACGAAATGGACTCCGTTTGACTTCTAACCTCGCATAGACGTTAATAATGACAAATGGAACATGTTTGAATCAAAAAAAAGTTTGGTTGGGCTTAACGAAGAAGGAAAACACATTTTTGGGTGAAATCCGAGAATACAAGGAGAACAATGATAGGTGTTAATATGATAAATAATGATAAGTTTGGTTGCGCTTAACGAAGTAGGTGTTAATAATGATAAATAATGATAACAAACAAGTTTGGTTGCGCTAACGAAGTAGGTGTTAATAATGATAAATGTAACATGTTTGAAACAACAAACAAGTTTGGTTGCGCTTAACGAAGAAGGAAAACTCGTTTGTACGTTTTGGCTCAATTGGAGGCCAATTTGGGTGCAATCCGAGAATACAAGGATTTGAGTGACCAAATGGACTCCGTTTGACTTCTAACCTCGCGTGGATGTTAATAATGACAAATGGAACATGTTTGACTCAACAAACAAGTTTGGTTGCGCTTAACGAAGAAGGAAAACTCGTTTGTACGTTGTAGGCTCAATTGGAGGCCAATTTGGGTGCAATCCGAGAATACAAGGATTTGAGTGACCAAATGGACTCCGTTTGACTTCTAACCTCGCGTGGATGTTAATAATGACAAATGGAACATGTTTGACTCAACAAACTAGTTTGGTTAAGTTTAACGAAGAAGGAAAACTCGTTTGTACGTTTTGGCTCAATTGGAGGCCAATTTGGGTGCAATCCGAGAATACAAGGATTTGAGTGACCAAATGGACTCCGTTTGACTTCTAACCTCGCGTGGATGTTAATAATGACAAATGGAACATGTTTGACTCAACAAACAAGTTTGGTTGCGCTTAACGAAGAAGAAAACTCGTTTGTACGTTTTGGCTCAATTGGAGGCCAATTTGGGTGCAATCCGAGAATACAAGGATTTGAGTGACCAAATGGACTCCGTTTGACTTCTAACCTCGCGTGGATGTTAATAATGACAAATGGAACATGTTTGACTCAACAAACTAGTTTGGTTAAGCTTAACGAAGAAGGAAAACTCGTTTGTACGTTTTGGCTCAATTGGAGGCCAATTTGGGTGCAATCCGAGAATACAAGGATTTGAGTGACCAAATGGACTCCGTTTGACTTCTAACCTCGCGTGGATGTTAATAATGACAAATGGAACATGTTTGACTCAACAAACAAGTTTGGTTGCGCTTAACGAAGAAGGAAAACTCGTTTGTACGTTGTAGGCTCAATTGGAGGCCAATTTGGGTGCAATCCGAGAATACAAGGATTTGAGTGACCAAATGGACTCCGTTTGACTTCTAACCTCGCGTGGACGTTAATAATGACAAATGGAACATGTTTGACTCCACTAACTAGTTTGGTTAAGCTTAACGAAGAAGGAAACTCGTTTGTACGTTTTGGCTCAATTGGAGGCCAATTTGGGTGCAATCCGAGAATACAAGGATTTGAGTGACCAAATGGACTCCGTTTGACTTCTAACCTCGCGTGGATGTTAATAATGAAAATGGAACATGTTTGACTCAACAAACTAGTTTGGTTAAGCTTAACGAAGAAGGAAAACTCGTTTGTACGTTGTAGGCTCAATTGGAGGCCAATTTGGGTGCAATCCGAGAATACAAGGATTTGAGTGACCAAATGGACTCCGTTTGACTTCTAACCTCGCGTGGACGTTAATAATGACAAATGGAACATGTTTGACTCAACAAACTAGTTTGGTTAAGTTTAACGAAGAAGGAAAACTCGTTTGTACGTTTTGGCTCAATTGGAGGCCAATTTGGGTGCAATCCGAGAATACAAGGATTTGAGTGACCAAATGGACTCCGTTTGACTTCTAACCTCGCGTGGATGTTAATAATGACAAATGGAACATGTTTGACTCAACAAACTAGTTTGGTTAAGTTTAACGAAGAAGGAAAACTCGTTTGTACGTTTTGGCTCAATTGGAGGCCAATTTGGGTGCAATCCGAGAATACAAGGATTTGAGTGACCAAATGGACTCCGTTTGACTTCTAACCTCGCGTGGATGTTAATAATGACAAATGGAACATGTTTGACTCAACAAACTAGTTTGGTTAGCTTAACGAAGAAGGAAAACTCGTTTGTACGTTGTAGGCTCAATTGGAGGCCAATTTGGGTGCAATCCGAGAATACAAGGATTTGAGTGACCAAATGGACTCCGTTTGACTTCTAACCTCGCGTGGATGTTAATAATGAAAATGGAACATGTTTGACTCAACAAACTAGTTTGGTTAAGCTTAACGAAGAAGGAAAACTCGTTTGTACGTTTTGGCTCAATTGGAGGCCAATTTGGGTGCAATCCGAGAATACAAGGATTTGAGTGACGAAATGGACTCCGTTTGACTTCTAACCTCGCGTGGACGTTAATAATGACAAATGGAACATGTTTGACTCAAACAAACAAGTTTGGTTGCGCTTAACGAAGAAGGAAAACTCGTTTGTACGTTGTAGGCTCAATTGGAGGCCAATTTGGGTGAAATCCGAGAATACAAGGATTTGAGTGACCAAATGGACTCCGTTTGACTTCTAACCTCGCGTGGACGTTAATAATGACAAATGGAACATGTTTGACTCAACAAACTAGTTTGGTTAAGCTTAACGAAGAAGGAAACTCGTTTGTACGTTTTGGCTCAATTGGAGGCCAATTTGGGTGCAATCCGAGAATACAAGGATTTGAGTGACCAAATGGACTCCGTTTGACTTCTAACCTCGCGTGGATGTTAATAATGACAAATGGAACATGTTTGACTCAACAAACTAGTTTGGTTAAGCTTAACGAAGAAGGAAAACTCGTTTGTACGTTTTGGCTCAATTGGAGGCCAATTTGGGTGCAATCCGAGAATACAAGGATTTGAGTGACCAAATGGACTCCGTTTGACTTCTAACCTCGCGTGGATGTTAATAATGACAAATGGAACATGTTTGACTCAACAAACAAGTTTGGTTGCGCTTAACGAAGAAGGAAAACTCGTTTGTACGTTGTAGGCTCAATTGGAGGCCAATTTGGGTGCAATCCGAGAATACAAGGATTTGAGTGACCAAATGGACTCCGTTTGACTTCTAACCTCGCGTGGATGTTAATAATGACAAATGGAACATGTTTGACTCAACAAACTAGTTTGGTTAAGCTTAACGAAGAAGGAAAACTCGTTTGTACGTTTTGGCTCAATTGGAGGCCAATTTGGGTGCAATCCGAGAATACAAGGATTTGAGTGACCAAATGGACTCCGTTTGACTTCTAACCTCGCGTGGATGTTAATAATGACAAATGGAACATGTTTGACTCAACAAACAAGTTTGGTTGCGCTTAACGAAGAAGGAAAACTCGTTTGTACGTTGTAGGCTCAATTGGAGGCCAATTTGGGTGCAATCCGAGAATACAAGGATTTGAGTGACCAAATGGACTCCGTTTGACTTCTAACCTCGCGTGGATGTTAATAATGACAAATGGAACATGTTTGACTCAACAAACTAGTTTGGTTAAGTTAACGAAGAAGGAAAACTCGTTTGTACGTTTTGGCTCAATTGGAGGCCAATTTGGGTGCAATCCGAGAATACAAGGATTTGAGTGACGAAATGGACTCCGTTTGACTTCTAACCATCGCGTGGACGTTAATAATGACAAATGGAACATGTTTGACTCAACAAACAGTTTGGTTGCGCTTAACGAAGAAGGAAAACTCGTTTGTACGTTGTAGGCTCAATTGGGGGCCAATTTGGGTGCAATCCGAGAATACAAGGATTTGAGTGACCAAATGGACTCCGTTTGACTTCTAACCTCGTGTGGACGTTAATAATGACAAATGGAACATGTTTGACTCAACAAACTAGTTTGGTTAAGCTTAACGAAGAAGGAAAACTCGTTTGTACGTTTTGGCTCAATTGGAGGCCAATTTGGGTGCAATCCGAGAATACAAGGATTTGAGTGACCAAATGGACTCCGTTTGACTTCTAACCTCGCGTGGATGTTAATAATGACAAATGGAACATGTTTGACTCAACAAACAAGTTTGGTTAAGCTTAACGAAGAAGGAAAACTCGTTTGTACGTTTTGGCTCAATTGGAGGCCAATTTGGGTGCAATCCGAGAATACAAGGATTTGAGTGACCAAATGGACTCCGTTTGACTTCTAACCTCGCGTGGATGTTAATAATGACAAATGGAACATGTTTGACTCAACAAACAAGTTTGGTTGCGCTTAACGAAGAAGGAAAACTCGTTTGTACGTTTTGGCTCAATTGGAGGCCAATTTGGGTGCAATCCGAGAATACAAGGATTTGAGTGACCAAATGGACTCCGTTTGACTTCTAACCTGCGTGGGCCTTAATAATGACAAATGGAACATGTTTGACTCAACAAACTAGTTTGGTTAAGCTTAACGAAGAAGGAAAACTCGTTTGTACGTTTTGGCTCAATTGGAGGCCAATTTGGGTGCAATCCGAGAATACAAGGATTTGAGTGACGAAATGGACTCCGTTTGACTTCTAACCTCGCATGGACGTTAATAATGACAAATGGAACATGTTTGACTCAACAAACAAGTTTGGTTGTGCTTAACGAAGAAGGAAAACTCGTTTGTACGTTGTAGGCTCAATTGGAGGCCAATTTGGGTGCAATCCGAGAATACAAGGATTTGAGTGACCAAATGGACTCCGTTTGACTTCTAACCTCGCGTGGATGTTAATAATGACAAATGGAACATGTTTGACTCAACAAACTAGTTTGGTTGAGTTTAACGAAGAAGGAAAACTCGTTTGTACGTTTTGGCTCAATTGGAGGCCAATTTGGGTGCAATCCGAGAATACAAGGATTTGAGTGACCAAATGGACTCCGTTTGACTTCTAACCTCGCGTGGATGTTAATAATGACAAATGGAACATGTTTGACTCAACAAACAAGTTTGTTGCGCTTAACGAAGAAGGAAAACTCGTTTGTACGTTGTAGGCTCAATTGGAGGCCAATTTGGGTGCAATCCGAGAATACAAGGATTTGAGTGACCAAATGGACTCCGTTTGACTTCTAACCTCGCGTGGATGTTAATAATGACAAATGGAACATGTTTGACTCAACAAACTAGTTTGGTTAAGTTTAACGAAGAAGGAAAACTCGTTTGTACGTTTTGGCTCAATTGGAGGCCAATTTGGGTGCAATCCGAGAATACAAGGATTTGAGTGACCAAATGGACTCCGTTTGACTTCTAACCTCGCGTGGACGTTAATAATGACAAATGGAACATGTTTGACTCAACAAACAAGTTTGGTTGCGCTTAACGAAGAAGGAAAACTCGTTTGTACGTTGTAGGCTCAATTGGAGGCCAATTTGGGTGCAATCCGAGAATACAAGGATTTGAGTGACCAAATGGACTCCGTTTGACTTCTAACCTCGCGTGGACGTTAATAATGACAAATGGAACATGTTTGACTCAACAAACAAGTTTGGTTAGCTTAACGAAGAAGGAAAACTCGTTTGTACGTTTTGGCTCAATTGGAGGCCAATTTGGGTGCAATCGAGAATACAAGGATTTGAGTGACCAAATGGACTCCGTTTGACTTCTAACCTCGCGTGGATGTTAATAATGACAAATGGAACATGTTTGACTCAACAAACAAGTTTGGTTGGCTTAACGAAGAAGGAAAACTCGTTTGTACGTTGTAGGCTCAATTGGAGGCCAATTTGGGTGCAATCCGAGAATACAAGGATTTGAGTGACCAAATGGACTCCGTTTGACTTCTAACCTCGCGTGGACGTTAATAATGACAAATGGAACATGTTTGACTCAACAAACAAGTTTGGTTGTGCTTAACGAAGAAGGAAAACTCGTTTGTACGTGGTAGGCTTATTGGAGGCCAATTTGGGTGCAATCCCAGAATACAAGGATTTGAGTGACCAAATGGACTCCGTTTGACTTCTAACCTCGCGTGGATGTTAATAATGAAAAATGTAACATTTTTTGAATTAACGAAACTTGTTTGGTTAAGTTTTACGAAGAAGGAAAACTCGTCTGTTCGTTTTGGCTCAATTGGAGGCCAATTTGGGTGAAATCCGAGAATACAAGGGTTTGAGTGACCAAATGGACTCCGTTTGACTTCTAACCTCGCATGGATGTTAATAATGACAAATGGAACATGTTTGACTCAACAAAAAAGTTTTGCGCTTAACGAAGAAGGAAAACTCGTTTTGTACGTTGTAGGCTCAATTGGAGGCCAATTTGGGTGTAATCCGAGAATACAAGGATTTGAGTGAACAAATGGACTCCGTTTGACTTCTAACCTCGCGTGGATGTTATTAATGACAAATGAAACATTTTTGACTGAACAACCTAGTTTTTTTAAGTTTAACGAAGAAGAAAACTCGTTTGTACGTTTTGGCTCAATTGGAGGCCAATTTGGGTGCAATCCGAGAATACAAGGATTTGAGTGACCAAATGGACTCCGTTTGACTTCTAACCTCGCGTGGATGTTAATAATGACAAATGGAACATGTTTTGACTCCACTAAACTAGTTTGGTTAAGCTTAACGAAGAAGGAAAACTCGTTTGTACGTTTTGGCTCAATTGGAGGCCAATTTGGGTGCAATTCCGAGAATACAAGGATTTGAGTGACAAATGGACTCCGTTTGACTTCTAACCTCGCGTGGATGTTAATAATGAAAATGGAACATGTTTGACTCAACAAACAAGTTTGGTTGTGCTTAACGAAGAAGGAAAACTCGTTTGTACGTTGTAGGCTCAATTGGAGGCCAATTTGGTGCAATCCGAGAATACAAGGATTTGAGTGACCAAATGGACTCCGTTTGACTTCTAACCTCGCGTGGATGTTAATAATGACAAATGGAACATGTTTGACTCAACAAACAAGTTTTGTTAAGTTAACGAAGAAGGAAAACTCGTTTGTACGTTTTGGCTCAATTGGATGCCAATTGGGTGCAATCCGAGAATACAAGGATTTGAGTGACCAAATGGACTCCGTTTGACTTCTAACCTCGCGTGGACGTTAATAATGATAAATGAAACATAGTTTGACTCAACAAACTAGTTTGGTTGCGCTTAACGAAGAAGGAAAACTCGTTTGTACGTTTTAGGCTCAATTGGAGGCCAATTTGGGTGAAATCCGAGAATACAAGGATTTGAGTGACCAAATGGACTCCGTTTGACTTCTAACCTCGCATGGACGTTAATAATGACAAATGGAACATGTTTGACTCAACAAACAATTTTGGTTTCTTAACGAAGAAGGAAAACTCGTTTGTACGTTTTAGGCTCAATTGGAGGCCAATTTGGGTGCAATCCGAGAATACAAGGATTTGAGTGACCAAATGGACTCCGTTTGACTTCTAACCTTGTGTGGGACGTTAATAATGACAAATGGAACATTGTTTGACTCCACTAAACTAGTTTGGTTAAGCTTAACGAAGAAGGAAAGCTCGTTTGTACGTTTTGGCTCAATTGGAGCCAATTTGGGTGAAATCCGAGAATACAAGGATTTGAGTGACCAAATGGACTCCGTTTGACTTCTAACCTCGCGTGGATGTAATAATGACAAATGGAACATCTTGACTCAAAAATTAGTTTGGTTAAGTTTAACGAGGAAGGAAAACTCTGTTTGTACGTTTTGGCTCAATTGGAGGCCAATTTGGGTGCAATCCGAGAATACAAGAATTTGAGTGACCAAATGGACTTCGTTTGACTTCTGACCTTTCGTGCGATGTTAATAATGACAAATGGAACATGTTTGACTCCACAAACTAGTTTGGTTAAGCTTAACGGAGAAGGAAAACTCGTTTGTACGTTGTAGGCTCAATTGGAGACCAATTTGGGTGCAATCCGAGAATACAAGGATTTGAGTACCAAATGGACTCCGTTTGACTTCTAACCTCGCGTGGATGTTAATAATGACAAATGGAACATGTTTGACTCAACAAACTAGTTTGGTTAAGTTTAACGAAGAAGGAAAACTCGTTTGTACGTTTTGGCTCAATTGGAGGCCAATTTGGGTGCAATCCGAGAATACAAGGATTTGAGTGACCAAATGGACTCCGTTTGACTTCTAACCTCGCGTGGATGTTAATAATGACAAATGGAACATGTTTGACTCAACAAACAAGTTTGGTTGCGCTTAACGAAGAAGGAAAACTCGTTTGTACGTTGTAGGCTCAATTGGAGGCCAATTTGGGTGCAATCCGAGAATACAAGGATTTGAGTGACCAAATGGACTCCGTTTGACTTCTAACCTCGCGTGGATGTTAATAATGACAAATGGAACATGTTTGACTCAACAAACTAGTTTGGTTAAGCTTAACGAAGAAGGAAAACTCGTTTGTACGTTTTGGCTCAATTGGAGGCCAATTTGGGTGCAATCCGAGAATACAAGGATTTGAGTGACCAATGGACTCGTTTGACTTTCCAACTCGCGTGGACGTTAATATGACAACCTGGAACATGTTTGACTAAACAAACAAGTTTGGTTGCGCTTAATAAAGAAGGAAAACTCGTTTGTACGTTGTAGGCTCATATGGGTGAAATCCGAGAATGCAAGGATTTGAGTGACCAAATGGACTCCGTTTGACTTCTAGCCTCGCGTGGATGTTAATAATGACAAATGGAACTTTTTGAATCCACTAAACTAGTTTGGTTAAGATTAACGAAGAAGGAAAGCTCGTTTGGTACGGTTTGGCTCAATTGGAGGCCAATTGGGTGCAATCCGATAATACAAGATTTGAGTGACGAAATGGACTCCGATGTGACTTCTACCACGCGTGTATGTTAATAATGACAAATGAACATGTTTGACAAACAAACAAGTTTGGTTGCGCTTTAACGAAGAAGGAAAACTCTTTGTACGTTGTAGGCTCAATTGCGGCCAATTTGGGTGCAATCCGAGAATACAAGGATTTGAGTGACCAAATGGACTCCGTTGACTTCTAACCTCGCGTGGATGTTATAATGACAAATGGAACATGTTTGACTCAAAAAATAGTTTGGTTAAGTTTAACGAAGAAGGAAAACTCGTTTGTACGTTTTGGCTCAATTGGAGGCCAATTTGGGTGCAATCCGAGAATACAAGGATTTGAGTGACCAAATGGACTCCGTTGACTTCTAACCTCGCGTGGACGTTAATAATGACAAATGGAACATGTTTGACTAAACAAACAAGTTTGGTTGCGCTTAATAAAGAAGGAAAACTCGTTTGTACGTTGTAGGCTCAATGGGCAATGGGTGAAATCCGAGAATGCAAGGATTTGAGTGACCAAATGGACTCCGTTTGACTTCTAACCTCGCGTGGATGTTAATAATGACAAATGGAACTTTTTGAATCCACTAACTAGTTTGGTTAAGATTAACGAAGAAGGAAAGCTCGTTTGTACGGTTTTGGCTCAATTGGAGGCCAATTTGGGTGCAATCCGAGAATACAAGGATTTGAGTGACGAAATGGACTCCGTTTGACTTCTAACCTGCGTGGACGTTAATAATGACAAATGGAACATGTTTGACTAAACAAACAAGTTTGGTTGCGCTTAACGAAGAAGGAAAACTCGTTTGTACGTTGTAGGCTCAATTGGGGGCCAATTTGGGTGAAATCCGAGAATACAAGGATTTGAGTGACCAAAT
Organism: Berberis thunbergii; assembly: GCA_003290165.1. Taxonomy (NCBI): domain Eukaryota; kingdom Viridiplantae; phylum Streptophyta; class Magnoliopsida; order Ranunculales; family Berberidaceae; genus Berberis; species Berberis thunbergii. The sequence goes on along the minus strand of QNQO01004437.1, from coordinate 12,313 downwards.
GGACTCCGTTTGACTTCTAACCTTGTGTGGACGTTAATAATGACAAATGGAACATGTTTGACTCCAATAACTAGTTTGGTTAAGCTTAACGAAGAAGGAAAGCTCGTTTGTACGTTTTGGCTCAATTGGAGGCAATTTGGGTGCAATCCGAGAATACAAGGATTTGAGTGACGAAATGGACTCCGTTTGACTTCTAACCTCGCGTGGATGTTAATAATGACAAATGGAACATGTTTGACTCAACAAACAAGTTTGGTTGCGGTTAACGAAGAAAGGAAAACTCGTTTGTACGTTGTAGGCTCAATTGGAGGCCAATTTGGGTGTAATCCGAGAATACAAGGATTTGAGTGACCAAATGGACTGGGTTTGACTTCTAACCTCTCGTGGTTGTTAATAATGAAAAATGGAACATGTTTGACTCAACAAACTATTTTGGTTAAGTTTAACGAAGAAGGAAAACTCGTTTGTTCGTTTTGGCTGAATTAGATGCCAATTTGGGTGAAATCCGAGAATACAAGGATTTGAGTGACCAAATGGACTTCGTTTGACTTCTGACCATGCGTGGGCCTTAATAATGACAAATGGAACATGTTTGGCTCCACAAACTAGTTTGGTTAAGCTTAACGAAGAAGGAAAACTCGTTTGTACGTTTTGGCTCAATTGGAGGCCAATTTGGGTGGAATCCGAGAATACAAGGATTTGAGTGACGAAATGTGCTCCGTTTGACTTCTAACCTCGCATGGACATTAATAATGACAAATGGAACATGTTTGAATAAACAAACAAGTTTTTGTGCTTAACGAAGAAGGTAAACTCGTTTTTACGTTGTAGGCTTATTGGAGGCCAATTTGGGTGCAATCAAGAATACAAGGATTTGAGTGACCAAATGGACTCCGTTTGACTTCTAACCTCGCGTGGATGTTAATAATGACAAATAGAACATGTTTGACTCAACGAACTAGTTTGGTTGAGTTTTAAGAAGAAGGAAAACTCGTCTGTTCGTTTTGGCTCAATTGGAGGCCAATTTGGGTGAAGTCCGAGAATACAAGGGTTTGAGTGACCAAATGGACTCCGTTTGACTTCTAACCTCGCATGGATGTTAATAATGACAAATGGAACACGTTTGACTCAACAAAAAAGTTTGTTTGCGCTTAATGAAGAAGGAAAACTCGTTTGTACGTTGTAGGCTCAATTGGAGGCCAATTTGGGTGCAATTCGAGAATACAAAGATTTGAGTGAACAAATGGACTCCGTTTGACTTCTAACCTCGAGTGGATGTTATTAATGACAAATGAAACATGTTTGACTCAACAAACTAGTTTTTTTAAGTTTAACGAAGAAGGAAAACTCGTTTGTACGTTTTGGCTCAATTGGAGGCCAATTTGGGTGCAATCCGAGAATTACAAGGATTTGAGTGACCAAATGAACTCCGTTTGACTTCTAACCTCGCGTGGACGTTAATAATGACAAATGGAACATGTTTGACTCAAAAAACAATTTTGGTTGCGCTTAAGGAAGAAGGAAAACTCATTTGTATGTTGTAGGCACCATTGAAGGCCAATTTGGGTGCAATCCGAGAATACAAGGATTTGAGTGACCAAATGGACTCCGTTTGACTTCTAACCTCGCATGGACGTTAATAATGACAAATGGAACATGTTTTACTCAATAAATAGTTTGTTTCAGCTTAACGAAGAAGGAAAGCTCGTTTGTACGTTTTGGCTCAGTTGGAGGCCAATTTGGGTGCAATTCGAGAATACAAGGATTTGAGTGACGAAATGGACTCCATTTGACTTCTAACCTAGCGTGGACGTTAATAATGATAAATGGCACATTTTTGACTCAACAAACAAGTTTGGTTGCGCTTAACGAAGAAGGAAAACTCGTTTGTACGTTGTAGGCTCAATTGGAGGCCAATTTGGGTGCAATCCGAGAATACAAGGATTTGAGTGACCAAATGGACTCCGTTTGACTTCCAACCTCGCGTGGACGTTATTAATGACAAATGGAACATGTTTGACTAAACATACAAGTTTGGTTGTGCTTAACGAAGAAGGAAAACTCGTTTTTACGTTGTAGGCTTATTGGAGGCCAATTTGGGTGCAATCCCAGAATACAAGGATTTGAGTGACCAAATGGACTCCGTTTGACTTCTAACCTCGCGTGGATGTTAATAATGAAAAATGTAACATTTTTGAACTTAACGAACTTGTTTGGTTAAGTTTTACGAAGAAGGAAAACTCGTCTGTTCGTTTTGGCTCAATTGGAGGCCAATTTGGGTGAAATCCGAGAATACAAGGGTTTGAGTGACCAAATGGACTCCGTTTGACTTCTAACCTCGCATGGATGTTAATAATGACAAATGGAACATGTTTGACTCAACAAAAAAGTTTTGGCTTAACGAAGAAGGAAAACTCGTTTGTACGTTGTAGGCTCAATTGGAGGCCAATTTGGGTGTAATCCGAGAATACAAGGATTTGAGTGAACAAATGGACTCCGTTTGACTTCTAACCTCGCGTGGATGTTATTAATGACAAATGAAACATTTTTGACTGAACAACCTAGTTTTTTTAAGTTTAACAAAGAAGAAAAACTCGTTTGTACGTTTTGGCCCAATTGGAGGCCTATTTGGGTGCAATCCGAGAATACAAGGATTTGGGTGACCAAATGAACTCCGTTTGACTTCTAACCTCGCGTGGATGTTAATAATGAAAATGTAACATGTTTTACTCCACTAACTAGTTTGTTTAAGCTTAACGTAGAAGGAAAACTCGTTTGTACGTTTGGCTCAATTGGAGGCCAATTTGGGTGCAATCCGAGAATACAAGGATTTGAGTGACCAAATGGACTCCGTTTGACTTCTAACCTCGCGTGGACGTTAATAATGACAAATGGAACATGTTTGACTCAACAAACAAGTTTGGTTGTGCTTAACGAAGAAGGAAAACTCGTTTGTACGTTGTAGGCTCAATTGGAGGCCAATTTGGGTGCAATCCGAGAATACAAGGATTTGAGTGACCAAATGGACTCCGTTTGACTTCTAACCTCGCGTGGATGTTAATAATGACAAATGGAACATGTTTGACTCAACAAACTAGTTTGGTTAAGTTTAACGAAGAAGGAAAACTCGTTTGTACGTTTTGGCTCAATTGGAGGCCAATTTGGGTGCAATCCGAGAATACAAGGATTTGAGTGACCAAATGGACTCCGTTTGACTTCTAACCTCGCGTGGACGTTAATAATGACAAATGGAACATGTTTGACTCAACAAACAAGTTTGGTTTTGCTTAACGAAGAAGGAAAACTCGTTTGTACGTTTTAGGCTCAATTGGAGGCCAATTTGGGTGCAATCCTAGAATACAAGGATTTGAGTGACCAAATGGACTCCGTTTGACTTCTAACCTTGTGTGGGCGTTAATAATGAAAAATGGAACTTGTTTGACTCCACTAAATAGTTTGGTTAAGCTTAACGAATAAGGAAAGCTCGTTTGTTCGTTTTGGCTCAACTGGAAGCCAATTTGGGTGAAATCCGAGAATACAAGGATTTGAGTGACCAAATGGACTCCGTTTGACTTCTAACCTCGCGTCGATGTAAGTAATGACAAATGGAACATCTTTGACTCAAAAATTAGTTTGGTTAAGTTTAACGAGGAAGGAAAACTCGTTTGTACGTTTTGGCTCAATTGGAGGCCAATTTGGGTGCAATCCGAGAATACAAGATTTGAGTGACCAAATGGACTTCGTTTGACTTCTGACCTTCGTGCGCATTAATAATGACAAATGGAACATGTTTGACTCAACAAACTAGTTTGGTTAAGCTTAACGAAGAAGGAAAACTCGTTTGTACGTTGTAGGCTCAATTGGAGGCCAATTTGGGTGCAATCCGAGAATACAAGGATTTGAGTGACCAAATGGACTCCGTTTGACTTCTAACCTCGCGTGGATGTTAATAATGACAAATGGAACATGTTTGACTCAACAAACTAGTTTGGTTAAGTTTAACGAAGAAGGAAACTCGTTTGTACGTTTTGGCTCAATTGGAGGCCAATTTGGGTGCAATCCGAGAATACAAGGATTTGAGTGACCAAATGGACTCCGTTTGACTTCTAACCTCGCGTGGATGTTAATAATGACAAATGGAACATGTTTGACTCAACAAACAAGTTTGGTTGAGCTTAACGAAGAAGGAAAACTCGTTTGTACGTTGTAGGCTCAATTGGAGGCCAATTTGGGTGCAATCCGAGAATACAAGGATTTGAGTGACCAAATGGACTCCGTTTGACTTCTAACCTCGTGTGGATGTTAATAATGACAAATGGAACATGTTTGACTCAACAAAAAGTTTGGTTGCGCTTAACGAAGAAGGAAAACTCGTTTTACGTTTTGGCTCAATTGGAGGCCAATTTGGGTGCAATCCGAGAATACAAGGATTTGAGTGACCAAATGGACTCCGTTTGACTTCTAACCTCGCGTGGACGTTAATAATGACAAATGGAACATGTTTGACTCAACAAACAAGTTTGGTTGGCTTAACGAAGAAGGAAAACTCGTTTGTACGTTGTAGGCTCAATTGGAGGCCAATTGGGTGCAATCCGAGAATACAAGGATTTGAGTGACCAAATGGACTCCGTTTGACTTCTAACCTCGCGTGGATGTTAATAATGACAAATGGAACATGTTTGACTCAACAAACTAGTTTGGTTAAGTTTAACGAAGAAGGAAAACTCGTTTGTACGTTTTGGCTCAATTGGAGGCCAATTTGGGTGCAATCCGAGAATACAAGGATTTGAGTGACAAATGGACTCCGTTTGACTTCTAACCTCGCGTGGATGTTAATAATGACAAATGGAACATGTTTGACTCAACAAACAAGTTTGGTTGCGCTTAACGAAGAAGGAAAACTCGTTTGTACGTTGTAGGCTCAATTGGAGGCCAATTTGGGTGCAATCCGAGAATACAAGGATTTGAGTGACCAAATGGACTCCGTTTGACTTCTAACCTCGCGTGGATGTTAATAATGACAAATGGAACATGTTTGACTCAACAAACAAGTTTGGTTGCGCTTAACGAAGAAGGAAAACTCGTTTGTACGTTTTGGCTCAATTGGAGGCCAATTTGGGTGCAATCCGAGAATACAAGGATTTGAGTGACCAAATGGACTCCGTTTGACTTCTAACCTCGCGTGGACGTTAATAATGACAAATGGAACATGTTTGACTCAACAAACTAGTTTGGTTAAGCTTAACGAAGAAGGAAAACTCGTTTGTACGTTTTGGCTCAATTGGATGGGTGCAATCCGAGAATACAAGGATTTGAGTGACCAAATGGACTCCGTTTGACTTCTAACCTCGCGTGGATGTTAATAATGACAAATGGAACATGTTTGACTCACAAACTAGTTTGGTTAAGTTAACGAAGAAGGAAAACTCGTTTGTACGTTTTGGCTCAATTGGAGGCCAATTTGGGTGCAATCCGAGAATACAAGGATTTGAGTGACGAAATGGACTCCGTTTGACTTCTAACCTCGCGTGGATGTTAATAATGACAAATGGAACATGTTTGACTCAACAAACAAGTTTGGTTGCGCTTAACGAAGAAGGAAAACTCGTTTGTACGTTGTAGGCTCAATTGGGGCCAATTTGGGTGAAATCCGAGAATACAAGGATTTGAGTGACCAAATGGACTCCGTTTGACTTCTAACCTTGCGTGGACGTTAATAATGACAAATGGAACATGTTTGACTCAACAAACTAGTTTGGTTAAGCTTAACGAAGAAGGAAAACTCGTTTGTACGTTGTGGCTCAATTGGAGGCCAATTTGGGTGCAATCCGAGAATACAAGGATTTGAGTGACCAAATGGACTCCGTTTGACTTCTAACCTCGCGTGGATGTTAATAATGACAAATGGAACATGTTTGACTCAACAAACTAGTTTGGTTAAGTTTAACGAAGAAGGAAAACTCGTTTGTACGTTTTGGCTCAATTGGAGGCCAATTTGGGTGCAATCCGAGAATACAAGGATTTGAGTGACCAAATGGACTCCGTTTGACTTCTAACCTCGCGTGGACGTTAATAATGACAAATGGAACATGTTTGACTCAACAAACTAGTTTGGTTAGTTTAACGAAGAAGGAAAACTCGTTTGTACGTTGTGGCTCAATTGGAGGCCAATTTGGGTGCAATCCGAGAATACAAGGATTTGAGTGACCAAATGGACTCCGTTTGACTTCTAACCTCGCGTGGATGTTAATAATGACAAATGGAACATGTTTGACTCAACAAACTAGTTTGGTTAAGCTTAACGAAGAAGGAAAACTCGTTTGTACGTTTTGGCTCAATTGGAGGCCAATTTGGGTGCAATCCGAGAATACAAGGATTTGAGTGACCAAATGGACTCCGTTTGACTTCTAACCTCGCGTGGATGTTAATAATGACAAATGGAACATGTTTGACTCAACAAACTAGTTTGGTTAAGCTTAACGAAGAAGGAAAACTCGTTTGTACGTTGTAGGCTCAATTGGAGGCCAATTTGGGTGCAATCCGAGAATACAAGGATTTGAGTGACCAAATGGACTCCGTTTGACTTCTAACCTCGCGTGGATGTTAATAATGACAAATGGAACATGTTTGACTCAACAAACTAGTTTGGTTGAGCTTAACGAAGAAGGAAAACTCGTTTGTACGTTTTGGCTCAATTGGAGGCCAATTTGGGTGCAATCCGAGAATACAAGGATTTGAGTGACCAAATGGACTCCGTTTGACTTCTAACCTCGCGTGGATGTTAATAATGACAAATGGAACATGTTTGACTCAACAAACAAGTTTGGTTGCGCTTAACGAAGAAGGAAAACTCGTTTGTACGTTGTAGGCTCAATTGGAGGCCAATTTGGGTGCAATCCGAGAATACAAGGATTTGAGTGACCAAATGGACTCCGTTTGACTTCTAACCTCGCGTGGATGTTAATAATGACAAATGGAACATGTTTGACTCAACAAACTAGTTTGGTTAAGTTTAACGAAGAAGGAAAACTCGTTTGTACGTTTTGGCTCAATTGGAGGCCAATTTGGGTGCAATCCGAGAATACAAGGATTTGAGTGACCAAATGGACTCCGTTTGACTTCTAACCTCGCGTGGATGTTAATAATGACAAATGGAACATGTTTGACTCAACAAACAAGTTTGGTTGGCTTAACGAAGAAGGAAAACTCGTTTGTACGTTGTAGGCTCAATTGGAGGCCAATTTGGGTGCAATCCGAGAATACAAGGATTTGAGTGACCAAATGGACTCCGTTTGACTTCTAACCTCGCGTGGATGTTAATAATGACAAATGGAACATGTTTGACTCAACAAACTAGTTTGGTTAAGCTTAACGAAGAAGGAAAACTCGTTTGTACGTTTTGGCTCAATTGGAGGCCAATTTGGGTGCAATCCGAGAATACAAGGATTTGAGTGACCAAATGGACTCCGTTTGACTTCTAACCTCGCGTGGATGTTAATAATGACAAATGGAACATGTTTGACTCAACAAACAAGTTTGGTTAGCTTAACGAAGAAGGAAAACTCGTTTGTACGTTTTGGCTCAATTGGAGGCCAATTTGGGTGCAATCCGAGAATACAAGGATTTGAGTGACCAAATGGACTCCGTTTGACTTCTAACCTCGCGTGGACGTTAATAATGACAAATGGAACATGTTTGACTCAACAAACTAGTTTGGTTGAGCTTAACGAAGAAGGAAAACTCGTTTGTACGTTTTGGCTCAATTGGAGGCCAATTTGGGTGCAATCCGAGAATACAAGGATTTGAGTGACCAAATGGACTCCGTTTGACTTCTAACCTCGCGTGGATGTTAATAATGACAAATGGAACATGTTTGACTCAACAAACTAGTTTGGTTAAGTTTAACGAAGAAGGAAAACTCGTTTGTACGTTTTGGCTCAATTGGAGGCCAATTTGGGTGCAATCCGAGAATACAAGGATTTGAGTGACCAAATGGACTCCGTTTGACTTCTAACCTCGCGTGGATGTTAATAATGACAAATGGAACATGTTTGACTCAACAAACAAGTTTGGTTGCGCTTAACGAAGAAGGAAAACTCGTTTGTACGTTGTAGGCTCAATTGGAGGCCAATTTGGGTGCAATCCGAGAATACAAGGATTTGAGTGACCAAATGGACTCCGTTTGACTTCTAACCTCGCGTGGATGTTAATAATGACAAATGGAACATGTTTGACTCAACAAACTAGTTTGGTTAAGCTTAACGAAGAAGGAAAACTCGTTTGTACGTTTTGGCTCAATTGGAGGCCAATTTGGGTGCAATCCGAGAATACAAGGATTTGAGTGACCAAATGGACTCCGTTTGACTTCTAACCTCGCGTGGATGTTAATAATGACAAATGGAACATGTTTGACTCAACAAACTAGTTTGGTTAAGCTTAACGAAGAAGGAAAACTCGTTTGTACGTTTTGGCTCAATTGGAGGCCAATTTGGGTGCAATCCGAGAATACAAGGATTTGAGTGACCAAATGGACTCCGTTTGACTTCTAACCTCGCGTGGATGTTAATAATGACAAATGGAACATGTTTGACTCAACAAACAAGTTTGGTTAGCTTAACGAAGAAGGAAAACTCGTTTGTACGTTGTAGGCTCAATTGGAGGCCAATTTGGGTGCAATCCGAGAATACAAGGATTTGAGTGACCAAATGGACTCCGTTTGACTTCTAACCTCGCGTGGATGTTAATAATGACAAATGGAACATGTTTGACTCAACAAACTAGTTTGGTTAAGCTTAACGAAGAAGGAAAACTCGTTTGTACGTTTTGGCTCAATTGGAGGCCAATTTGGGTGCAATCCGAGAATACAAGGATTTGAGTGACCAAATGGACTCCGTTTGACTTCTAACCTCGCGTGGACGTTAATAATGACAAATGGAACATGTTTGACTCAACAAACAAGTTTGGTTGCGCTTAACGAAGAAGGAAAACTCGTTTGTACGTTTTGGCTCAATTGGAGGCCAATTTGGGTGCAATCCGAGAATACAAGGATTTGAGTGACCAAATGGACTCCGTTTGACTTCTAACCTCGCGTGGATGTTAATAATGACAAATGGAACATGTTTGACTCAACAAACTAGTTTGGTTAAGCTTAACGAAGAAGGAAAACTCGTTTGTACGTTTTGGCTCAATTGGAGGCCAATTTGGGTGCAATCCGAGAATACAAGGATTTGAGTGACCAAATGGACTCCGTTTGACTTCTAACCTCGCGTGGATGTTAATAATGACAAATGGAACATGTTTGACTCAACAAACAAGTTTGGTTGCGCTTAACGAAGAAGGAAAACTCGTTTGTACGTTGTAGGCTCAATTGGAGGCCAATTTGGGTGCAATCCGAGAATACAAGGATTTGAGTGACCAAATGGACTCCGTTTGACTTCTAACCTCGCGTGGATGTTAATAATGACAAATGGAACATGTTTGACTCAACAAACTAGTTTGGTTAAGTTTAACGAAGAAGGAAAACTCGTTTGTACGTTTTGGCTCAATTGGAGCCAATTTGGGTGCAATCCGAGAATACAAGGATTTGAGTGACCAAATGGACTCCGTTTGACTTCTAACCTCGCGTGGATGTTAATAATGACAAATGGAACATGTTTGACTCAACAAACTAGTTTGGTTAAGCTTAACGAAGAAGGAAAACTCGTTTGTACGTTTTGGCTCAATTGGAGGCCAATTTGGGTGCAATCCGAGAATACAAGGATTTGAGTGACCAAATGGACTCCGTTTGACTTCTAACCTCGCGTGGACGTTAATAATGACAAATGGAACATGTTTGACTCAACAAACAAGTTTGGTTGCGCTTAACGAAGAAGGAAAACTCGTTTGTACGTTTAGGCTCAATTGGAGGCCAATTTGGGTGCAATCCGAGAATACAAGGATTTGAGTGACCAAATGGACTCCGTTTGACTTCTAACCTCGCGTGGATGTTAATAATGACAAATGGAACATGTTTGACTCAACAAACTAGTTTGGTTAAGTTTAACGAAGAAGGAAAACTCGTTTGTACGTTTTGGCTCAATTGGAGGCCAATTTGGGTGCAATCCGAGAATACAAGGATTTGAGTGACCAAATGGACTCCGTTTGACTTCTAACCTCGCGTGGGCGTTAATAATGACAAATGGAACATGTTTGACTCAACAAACTAGTTTGGTTAAGCTTAACGAAGAAGGAAAACTCGTTTGTACGTTGTAGGCTCAATTGGAGGCCAATTTGGGTGCAATCCGAGAATACAAGGATTTGAGTGACCAAATGGACTCCGTTTGACTTCTAACCTTGTGTGGACGTTAATAATGACAAATGGAACATGTTTTGACTCAGAAAACTAGTTTGTTTAAGTTTAACAAAGAAGGAAAACTCGTTTGTGAGTTTTGGCTCAATTGGAGGCCAATTTGGGTGCAATCCGAGAATACAAGGATTTGAGTGACCAAATGGACTCCGTTTGACTTCTAACCTCGCGTGGACGTTAATAATGACAAATGGAACATGTTTTACTCCACTAACTAGTTTGGTTAAGCTTAACGAAGAAGGAAAGCTCGTTTGTACGTTTTGGCTCAATTGGAGGTGAATTTGGGTGCAATCCGAGAATACAAGGATTTGAGTGACCAAATGGACTCCGTTTGACTTCTAACCTCGCTGGACGTTAATAATGACAAATGGAACATGTTTGACTCAACAAACTAGTTTGGTTAAGTTTTAACGAAAAGGAAAACTCGTTTGTTACGTTTTGGCTCAATTGGAGGCCAATTTGGGTGAATCCGAGAATACAAGGATTTGAGTGACCAAATGGACTCCGTTTGACTTCTAACCTCGCGTGGATGTTAATAATGACAAATGGAACATGTTTGACTCAACAAACTAGTTTGGTTTAAGTTTAACGAAGAAGGAAAACTCGTTTGTACGTTTTGGCTCAATTGGAGGCCAATTTGGGTGCAATCCGAGAATACAAGAATTTGAGTGACCAAATGGACTTCGTTTGACTTCTGACCTCGCATGGGCGTTAATAATGACAAATGGAACATGTTTGACTCCACAAACTAGTTTGGTTAAGCTTAACGAAGAAGGAAAACTCGTTTGTACGTTGTAGGCTCAATTGGAGGCCAATTTGGGTGCAATCCGAGAATACAAGGATTTGAGTGACCAAATGGACTCCGTTTGACTTCTAACCTTGCGTGGATGTTAATAATGACAAATGGAACATGTTTGACTCAACAAACTAGTTTGGTTAAGTTTAACGAAGAAGGAAAACTCGTTTGTACGTTTTGGCTCAATTGGAGGCCAATTTGGGTGCAATCCGAGAATACAAGGATTTGAGTGACCAAATGGACTCCGTTTGACTTCTAACCTAACGTGGACGTTAATAATGACAAATGGAACATGTTTACTCCACTAACTAGTTTGGTTAAGCTTAACGAAGAAGGAAAGCTCGTTTGTACATTTTGGCTCAATTGGAGGTCAATTTGGGTGCAATCCGAGAATACAAGGATTTGAGTGACCAAATGGACTCCGTTTGACTTCTAACCTCGCTTGGACGTTAATAATGACAAATGGAACATTTTTGACTCAACAAACTAGTTTGGTTAAGTTTAACGAAGAAGGAAACTCGTTTGTACGTTTTGGCTCAATTGGAGGCCAACTTGGGTGCAATCCGAGAATACAAGGATTTGAGTGACCAAATGTACTCCGTTTGACTTCTAACCTCGCGTGGATGTTAATAATGACAAATGGAACATCTTTGACTGAAAAAATTAGGTTGGTTAAGTTTAACGAAGAAGGAAAACTCGTTTGTACGTTTTGGCTCAATTGGAGGCCAATTTGGGTGCAATCCGAGAATACAAGATTTGAGTGACCAAATGGACTCCGTTTGATTTCTGAACCTTGCGTGGGGTTAATAATGACAAATGGAACATGTTTGACTCACAAACTAGTTTGGTTCAGCTTAACGGAGAAGGAAAACTCGTTTGTACGTTGTAGGCTCAATTGGAGACCAATTTGGGTGCAATCCGAGAATACAAGGATTTGAGTGACCAAATGGACTCCGTTTGACTTATAACCTCGCGTGGATGTTAATAATGAAAAATGAAACATGTTTGACTCAACAAACTAGTTTGGTTAAGCTTAACGAGAAGGAAAGATCGTTTGTACGTTTTGGCTCAATTGGAGGCCAATTTGGGTGCAATCCGAGAATACAAGGATTTGAATGACGAAATGGACTCCGTTTGACTTGTAACCATGCGTGGATGTTAATAATGACAAA
>QNQO01004436.1:0-22154 GCA_003290165.1 Berberis thunbergii | reverse complement strand
TATCATTTTAAATACAATTTACACCTGAAAGTTATTTGACAAAGAACAACTCAGTCCTCAGGCAAATTCACCATGGTTAATAAAATTCGTGAAAACGGTTTCAATTTTCACGTCTATTTTCCGTGCAACCAAATAACCCTAAGGTCAAATGGTTTACTTTTAGCATGAAGAGGTAATTTATCACAAACAACAGTAGATGGAAGCCTTACACACGAGTATCCCTCGATTTCATTTCATCTTTAAGATAGAATAAGTTGTGCAATTTGCATGAAGTTGAATGATTCAATCATTATAATGAAGTTTGCACCATTATTGGCAAGGGCGGAGCTATGTGGGGGCACTTGCCCCCACTAACTATTCAGTTTTTTTTAGTTATTTCTAATATGTCCACCTCTGCGATGCCGATGACTCCGCCCCGCCCCACATCTTCCTTTCTCTCTGTTATCTGCAATGTCGTAGACGCTGCTCCGTCCTCATTTCCTTTCTTTTGCTCTCTCTCTGTCTATTGCGACACCCTCGCCATCAGCCACCAACAACCCCAATCTCTCTTGCCTACTTTGAGAAAAAAGAAAAATTTTCTTTTAAAAAAATGTATTTTCACGAAATGATTCATATCTCGAAGTCTAGTTTTGTATTTTATTTATAGACATTTTCTAGAAATACATGAAATTTTGATCCATTAATTTTTCCTAAATACATGTTATTGTGTGAAGGGCATGTTCATCTGTAGGTTATTGTGCGAAGAACGTTTTGGTAATCAACGTGAGCCTTTTGAAAATCAATGCATGTTGGCAGCTAGTCCTGGGGGAAGACTGCAATAGTGATTAATGTTGGAGTAGCGTCTAATTAGCTATTTATGTTAGGTAGCAAATCGCAAATAATCAAATTTTTTGTCCACATCTAATTTACATTTGAAATTAATTTTTGCTCCTTAACTCTATATATCAATATGATTTGTCCCTCATATATTTATCTTTTGTGTTAAATAATAGAAGTCTACCTAAGTTACAAAAATAGGAAAGTGTTACAGAATAAAAGTCTACCTATATTATATAATAGGAAAGTGTTACAAAATAGGTTAAGAAAGTCAGAATAGAATAGAAGTCTTAGGTTTCCTATTTCTATTAGGTTATGTCAAAGTTAGCTCTATATAAGTTTGTATTCTATTCATTGTTTTTACACAATACATAATACAACGATACAATAATATTTCTATACAATTTCTTTACATGATATCAGAGCAAGGTTCTTAGGTGATCTAAAAATCCGGGGAATCAAGTTCTTCCCCGCCTTCGACGACTACTAGACGCAAGAGGCAGGGAAGGGAAGACAGTAATAATAGCCTACATCAATCAATTCAACAACATCATAACAACCACATTGCGAGCCACAACCTCGTCAACCTCGTTCGCCACCGCTTCCGCAAACAAACTCATCATCACCAATGCTCAGACTCAAATTGAGTCATGATTTCTTCATACATGAATCATCAATACCAGGATTTCTTCATACAGGAATCATTAATATCAAGACTCGATTGAGTCATGAGTTCTTCATACAGGAATCATCAATATCAGGATTTCTTTATACAAGAATCATCAATACCAAGACTCGAATTGAGTCAAGATTTCTTCATACAGAAATCACCAATACTCAAACTCGAATTGAGTCATGATTTCTTCATACAAGAATCATCAATACCAGGATTTCTTCATACATGAATCATCAATATCAATACTCGAATTGAGTTGTGATTTCTTCATACAGGAATCATAAATATCATGATTTCTTCATACAGGAATCATCAATACCAAAACTCGAATTGAGTCAGGATTTTTTCATATAAAAATCACCAATACCAAGACTCGAATTGAGTCAGGATTTCTTCATACAGGAATCATCTAGAATCATACAGGAACAAGAATCATCCAGACTCGACAATAATGTTTTCATCACCAAATAGGACTTCAAAGTTTTCTCCAAACTGCACATTTCGTCTGCGTCTACATGTCTAGCTTGCGGGGAGTGTTAAAGAAGAAGTCTACCTAAGTTATAAAATAGGAAAGTGTTACAGAATAGAAGTCTACCTATATTATAAAATAGGAAAGTGTTACAGAATAGGTTAGGAAAGTCTGAATAGAATAGAAGTCTTAGGTTTCCTATTTCTTAGGTTATGTCAAAGTTAGCTCTATATAAGTTTGTATTTTATTCAATGTTTTCATACAATACATAATACAATAATACAATAATATTTCTATACAATTTCTTTACATTTTGTGCTTCTATAAAGTAGCTTGTTAGATTCATTTTCTTTCCTCATAGATTGAATGAAGTTTTGTTTAGCAATTGATATTTTGTATAGTGAGGGGCCCCCGAAAACTTCCTCTTCCCTACACTGAACGGCAAGATCCTTAAATCCACCCCGTGACAGATCTCAACTCGGCCGCGTCGGCCAAGATGTGTCGCTCCGGCCGAAACTCGTTGACGTTGTCCCAGATACGCGTGTTCCTCCCAAGTGCATGCGTGTTAATGAACACACGAGTCTTGGCGGGGATGTAGTAGGCGAGCAACTGAGTCGGCTAGATCGATTCGTGCAGGATGAGGAAGGGGCCCGCCGGGTGCATCTTATGTATTGCGTTATCAGCAATTATCTCACATTAAGAACCTGAAAGAGTGTTTGAATATCCTAACAATCTCGGTGTGTCTCAGATCTCAATTAACAGAATTTGGATTCCTGTACGCTTCAAAATGTTTTTTTCTCCCAATTGCAGTTGCAACACTCACAGGCAGTCCTCTTGTTCTCCTTTTGTCTCTCCATTGAAACTTAGGGTGTGTTTGGTTGCATGGAATCCTATGCCATGGGAACTATGAGGGGACCACTACATTTTAGGCTAAATTGATAAATCACTCCACATCCACCAATTTGGTTTTGTGATCAATGGTGCGAATGAAAGTCTCATGAACATGGGAATCACATGCCTTGGGGGGCCAAGGAGTGGGATTCCCATGTTCATGAAACTTTCATTCCCACCATTGATCACAAAATCAAATGGTGGTCAAATGGTAAATGTGAAGTGATATATCAATTTAGCCTAAAATATAGTGGTCCCCTCATGGATTCCCATGGCATAGGATTCCATGCAACCAAACACACCCTTGGTGTCTACATGCACCCCCTTCATGTAAACTTGCGTTGTAGTTTACACACACTTCTGTACATGTGTCATAGCCTTCTGATGCATAGAGCTACTGGCTCTTCAATCTCAAAAGCAAATAGCTTGTTCTTTAATACCTTGATTTTCTCCAAGTGTCTGTTTTTTTTACTTTATAATAGTGTGATAACTTTTAAGCTTGGCAAGGATACAAGAAATCATGCATCATTCTTTGTTCTTAGTGTATAAAGTTAGGCTTTCCTTTCTAGGCATTCTGGATAAATTCTCAGAAAGACATCTCTGCCTGCTTTTCACCAATAGAAGAAAGTACCCCTATCAAAATTAGCAATAGCTTACATTGAATCTGTATACAACAATCGTTCAAGATCGTCGATTTAATTGATCTCAATTAGCTCAACCATGGTGTTGTTTTCAATAAAAGAATCTCCCTATCAATAACTGCAGTAGAAATTTTATATAAACAACTAGACTTTACTGAACACAGCCCTATAAAGATGGAATGAATGGAGTAGCAAAGAGCTAGTTGCATTCCAGATAGGGATGAACAAATTAGCTTATAAGTTTGAATGCAAAGCCTATATGTCCTCTTCATATTGTCTAGTTCCCTGTTTCAGATTTTAAGAATATTAACTCTTCAGTTTCCCCATTTGGTAGAAGTACTTTCTAAAGTTCCAGCACCCTATTAACCGACCCTCAAATCCTTGATGAAAAATAGCCTTGCTTCCTTATTCCTAATACCCAAATCAGTTGTAAAAGTTTCTTCATTGCATGCAATTTCATACTATTGCCAAGCACAAATTTACTTGAGTGATCCTGCCATGGGTGTTCTCGAGATCTTTTTGCAACTTCTCGTCTTCAAATTGGTAGCTTCAGACACTAGCTTTGTCTACAACGGATTTTCCAACATAACCTTGAGTTTATCTGGAGCTGCCTATGTGAAACATGAAGGCATATTAAAGATAACCAATGATACTTCCAAGATCTTAGGTCATGCATTCTATCCATCTCCCCTGTGTTTCAAGGATAGTACCAAAGAAGCTCCTGTTGTATCTTTCAGTACCACCTTTGTCTTTTCCATTTCTCCCAGGTATACCGAACTCGGAGGCCACGGTTTCGCCTTTGTCCTCTCATCCACTAAAGAACTAAAAGAGCCTCTTGCTAACCAATATTTTGGCCTCCCAAATTCAACAAGCAATGCTAAATACGGCACTGTGATATGCGCCGTTGAGTTTGATGTTGTGCAAAATTTAGAACTGGCAGACATAAATGACAACCATGTCGGAATAGATATAGGTAGTAGTTTGATCTCTAATGTATCTGAACCTGCAGCTTATTATACAGGAAAAGACCAGCAAGTGAATCAACCAATCAATCTCAAGAATGGAGATCCTGTTCAGGCATGGATAGATTACAACGGCAAGGAGAAATTGATGACAGTCACAATAACTCCATTGGACATCACAAGGCCAGGTCAGCCTTTGTTATCTTTTCCTGTTGACCTCTCATCAGTTTTAGCAGAGTACATGTACGTGGGTTTCAGTGCTTCCACTGGACTGCTTTCAGCGGCACATAATATCCATGGATGGAGCTTAGAATTGGTGGGAAAGCTCAAGATTTAGATCTATTTGAACTTCCATCTCTCATAAGACCCAAAAAAATGGTGCACACCAAGGGATTTCCTGTGGGATAGCTTTAGCTTGTATCACATTGGTTTTACTGGTGGTCTTGGGTGCGCATCAGGTGGTGCTTAGAAGAAAGCATAGCAGTGAGGTTTTAAAAGACTGGGATGTAGAGTATGGAGCACGGAGATTCAAATACTCCGAAGTCTTGGCGACAACTAGTGGATTTGGCGAACAAACCCTAATTGGTGTGGGAGGATTTGGCAGCATCTACAAGGGAGTTGTTCCTAGCACCGGCCTGGAAGTTGCAATCAAACGGGTCGCTCATGACTCAAGACAGGGAATGAGAGAGTTTGTTGCTGAAATAATGAGCATGGGAAGGGTTAGGCACAGAAATCTAGTGCAGCTACATGGCTGGTGCAGAAGGAACGACGAGCTTCTCCTTGTTTAGGATTATGTCCCTAATGGGAGCCTTGATAAGCTCTTGCTTAGCAATCAAAAGAAAGCTCTGACTTGGGTGCAAAGATATAGGATCTTGATTGGGGTTGCTCAAGCTTTGTTGTATCTCCATGAAGAATGTGAGCAGAGGGTAGTGCACCGAGATGTGAAACCAAACAATGTGCTTCTAGATGCCGAACTCAATGCCAAACTTGGAGATTTCCGCCTAGCCAGGATATATGATCATGACATTAATCCTCGGACTACTCATATTGTAGGAACTCTTGGTACCTGGCTCCTGAGTTCACCAGGACAGGAAAAGCTACAAAAAGCACTGATGTGTATGCTTACGGTGCACTAATGCTTGAAGTAGCCAGTGGAAGGAGCCCATTGAACCACTAATGAATGCTGAAGAGTTGGTGTTGGTGGATTGGGTCAGGGAACTACATTCGAAAGGAGAAATCATGAGAGCCATGGACTCCACGTTGAAATCTTACAATCTGGATGAAGGAGAGCTCATTCTTAGTCTTGGTTTGCTATGTTCCCGTCCCATCCCTAGTTGCAGGCCCAGCATGAGAAGGGTTGTACAGTTTCTCTTAGGGGATGCTAGCCTTCCTCAGCTACCCATGGATTTCCATCTCGACATTCCAGGCTTGATTGCAGATTCCTCTGAAATTTATCTAGATGATTCAGATCCTTCATCCAGGATGACATCTTCCAAGAGCACATCTAGTTTCACAAGCTTTAAAAAAAAACCTGTAGCTCAAAACCCTCGAGCAACTTACTAAATGACACGAGGAAGCAAACTTAATTGCAAGTAGATTTCTCTAATCTCTTGAAAGACCCCGAGCCACTTATATCATGTGTTAATTGTTTCTCATGTTAAGTTGTAATTCTAAGTTAAGGAATCCAACTACAAGCTTGTTCCTTCTTCAAACCTATCTTGTTCATCAAACCAAAAATCTGTCTGGATTTGTCTACCTGACCTGCACTAGAATATATATTAGCCAATATTACGTAGCTTGCAGCATTACGGGGTTCCAAACTCCAATGCTCAGCAGCAGCTAATTCCCCAATCTCCTTATGTCCATGAAGTAGAGATGCACTAAGAAGAGCAGACCATGTCACAGCATTTGGTGTAAATGGCATCTTACACAAGAGATCACATGCCTCAGAAATTCTTCCTGCTCTTCCAAACATATCGATCACACAATTATAATGATCCAAAGTTGGACTTGCACCATAGTTTCTAATCATAGAGCCAAAATACTCCATTCCTTCATCAACTAAACCTCCATGGCTACAACTAGTTAGCAACGCAACAAAGGTATTATGATTATAAATACCCATGTTTAATGCCCTTTCTGCAACCTCTACTGCTTTTCTAGAACACCCATTTTGACCAAGACCTAGTATCAATGAATTCCACGAAACAACATCTTTCTTAGGCATATCCGTAAACAATCTCTCTGATTCATCAATGGAACCACATTTGGTATACATGTTAATCAGCGAATTACTTGTATAAACATTACTCTGGAGAAGTCCACACTTAAGTATGCACGCATGTATCTGTGTCCCAAAATCAAGCATTGTGTAGGTGGCACAAATTGTTAGTACAATTGTGTAAGTCGATGGATTGAGCTCCAACTGTTTCCTCCTCGAACTAAATAGTTGAAGAAAGAGCTCCAGTGCTTCAACCCCACGGCCACTTTCTACCAATGTTGAGATGATGATGTTCCATGAAAGGGTATCTCTTTCACCCATGGAATTGAAAATTCGAAGAGCTTTATCGATCAAGAAGTTGCGAGCATAACCAGCCATCATAATATTCCATGAACTCAAATCTTTCGGCACCAATCCATTAAATATCTTCTCTGCATCAACTAAACTTCCGAATTTTGTATGTACATCAATCAACGAATTCAACGCAAAAACATTGTCCTTCATTTCTTCATCTAAAAGCTTCACTATAAGACCATGGACCTGCATTGCTGTTACAAGTGACTGCATACTTGAACATGCTTTCAAAAGAATACTGAAAGTATACGAATTGGGTATTATCTTTACTGCAAAAAATCACCATAACAGATATAAAAAGCTTGAGAGCGTCCACATGTTGTTGGTTATGAGTGTAACAAGAAATCATAGAAGTCCATGAGAATACATTCTGTTCACAAACTGGGATAGAATTGAATGCCTCACTTGCTTCAGAAACATAACCCGACCTCGACAAATTGCTAATAATCAACGTGTATGAAGTCGCATTACGCTGAGGCATTCGCTGGAACAAACGTCTGGCCTCGTCTAACTGATTGGATTCGAGAAGTACTGTGAGCATTGCATTCCAGGAAACTTGATTTCTGTGAGGCATTTCTTCAAACAGTTTCAAGGCTTTGGGTAATTGTCCTGCTCTTCCGAGTTGTGTTATCTTTTTGGTACATGAGACATTGTTTTCTCCACGGATTGCTCATGATGCGAATTGAGTGTGGAAGTTATTTTTCGAGTCAGAGCTTGCATGTGTTTCATGGCTTTCATGTTGTAAGCACAGACAGACACAGCTCGATTTCAGACTACACAGGTGACATAACCATGGGCTTACTTGGATGGATCCACCAGTTTTAATTGTTAAATTCAACGAAAACTAGGGTGCATTCGTTTGAGTCAGACGTTTAATATTCCGGTAATTTATGGTTGTACCTTATTATAAATAGCTAATTACTAAGTAGATCCATTATTAATCACTATTGCAGTTACCCCTTGACTAACAGTCAACGTCCAAAGACCGTCTGGGCACGCATGTTTTTAAATCAGTCATATTTGAAGGATAAAATTGTCCTTCAACGATCTGATGGCTGAAGTTTAAAATTGATACAAATGATCCAATCGATGAGATTAAAATTTCAACTCTCATCTTACAGATAACATTCAAATCTAAACTAAAAAATTGTTACACAGGGACAGGACACCTCAAATCTCCACTCTCTTTGACTTTTTGAATGGTTACAAATTGAGGTAATTTGCAGTAACCATTGGGGGGGTTAGAGGATATATGAAGTAGCCGTTGGGAAAAATTCAGTAGTCGCTGGGTTAAACCCTATTTTAAGTTGATACAAATTCACGTTTGAAACTTAAGGTTTCATTACACAAGTTTGAAGCAGATTTGAGTATTTCATCATATATATGAGTTCAGAACAACATGATAAAAGTAAGTAAGTGATTTTGATTTCATTTTGACGTTTATGTTGACATTTATTAAGATTTGGAGGTGACCTTCAACCTCGTGCATGCATTTTCTGAACCAGGGGGCGTTCTTACATTCAAATTTATTATAGGAGGTTAACTTACTGCGATTATCTATTATAAGGGGTAGGGAATAATTGAAACTTGTTTTTTCTAGCAGGTTCCTTGCGACCATTGTCATCATTACAATCGTATAAGTGAAGTCTGCCATTATTTGTATTGTGCGTGTCCTAAGAATGGTTGTAATCGAGTCTGCAAGCTTTTAAAGTCCAAACCTCAAAAAATACAAATAGGATGTTCTTGGTCTGTCAAATATCTGTTGTGAAGGGAATGTTGGCATTTCAGGTTGATTGAGTTGTTGTGGAGGCTGATTGGGTTGTTGTGGAGGTTGAGATGTTCCTCTCCCAGTTTCAAAACCTGATTTGGCACATCTTTTCTTGTTGTTCCTACCTCTTCTGAATATAGGTTTTGCCCTGGATGTCTGTCCACAACGTTGTGTTTGTTCTCTAGGATGTTTTTTACATTTTTGTTGTTGTGACCCTCCAACCCACACTTTCTGCAGCTCCTTGGTTCTTTTCCCACATGTTCTTCCTCATCCCTTCATCTTTGAGTCATTGGTCTCCCAGGAGGTCTTTTCAGTAGAGGTGGGAACACCAAGTATGCAAGCTGCTACACATCAAAACAATCTTCACATATAAGTGCAAACTGCAAATTACCCATAAAACTATCAAACAATCTAATCTAAGACTGGTACTTACTTTTGCCCACTCCCTCATGTTTCTAATACTTATTATGCCTCTTGAGTAAGCCTCTACATATGCTTTAACAAAATGATAAGGACTACAATACCTATAATGAATATATATATATATATATGTGGGGCAATCATTATATAAGGAGCAAACATTAAGTTTCATAGGATACTTATACAGGTCTGTGATTGGCTAGACAAACAACTCCATGCACACAGATGATGTCTGTCAGCTCCCATTGCCTACAATCACAATATCTGCCACATGTCTTCACCCTCCACCTAGAACCACTGTCATTATGTATGACTGTGATGAAACCATCAGTGGACTCAAATTAGCTGAATTGGTTCCTCTGCTCCTTGAACTTGTCAATGAGCTTCTGAGCTCTAGGTACTAGTCCATTTATGTCCCAACTACTGCTCTTGGCCCTTCTATCATACATATGTTTCATCAGAAGCATGTGATACTCATCTATGAACTTGTAGACTGACATTTTCCTAACCTTGATAATCCAATTGTTGAAGCTTTCACGGAGGTTGTTGATGATGTACTCTAAGCATACTCTGCTGTCAAAGTAAGTCCTGCATCAAGTCTTGACATTCCTCCACTACAAGAAAAAGTTCATTAATAGCGTTTTAGAAAACGATATGTCTGCCGGAGCTATAATAGACCCAGGGTCTATTGTAGCGTTTTAAAAACGCTATAGTAAGTTGGCCTTTTATAGCGTTTTTTAAACGCTATGGTAGAGTCTACGATAGCGTTTCTTAAGTATACATAGCAAATTTTTTATTTTTATTTTTATTTTTTTTCTATCAAATGACTTTTTATTACATCTTATAAGTTTTATTTCTAGAAAATAAAATTTAAATGTGCCAAACTTAAACATTTCCATGAATGGAGGCAAAGTAATATTGTAATTAATAAGATAATGCATTACATCAAGTCACAAAATCTATCAAATAATAAAGATCAGACTACATGTTTTTTTTTAAAGGCAAGATCAAACTACATTTATTTCAGCTGAATGATAAAGATAATATATTACATCGAGTCACAATCCTTTCCAATTTCCAACTTCATTGCTTTGGTTCTCCCCTTCCTTCAATATTTGTTGATGTTGGTTCAAGGATGTACCTCTTGATGTTGTTTCTTCAAAAGAAAAGGCTTTGGCGCGCAACAACATCCATGATAAAGCGACAAGGGCCAGCAATAGTACAGCATCCATGGTACAGCTTCGAAACCAAAAGAATGCCAATAAGAGATGTTCTTTAACTGTACTCGATGAGTAAAACTTTCGTTGGTTTTACTGACAAGGCGATCCACAATGCTCATTACACATAAAGCCAACTCCTCATAATCTTTCTGCAAGAAGAGAACCTTTACGTTAAGGGCCAATTCATTAATAAGAAATGCCTGATATAGAATCATTTTTTAGAAATCATTTGAAAAACCATGCTTTATCATTTTCAGATGTGCAAGTGTCACTCCTTGCGGCAAGCCGTATCCAGAAAGCTTCATTGAATGCAAGCACATTTTCAACCACAAGTTTCTGTAGCTGTTCAAAAAGGAAAAGATGAAGCTTAATTTTATCAATATTTTTACTTTCCCTACAAAAACTCCAAAAGCCAGACAAGTAGTAATCAAACTCTTCAGGAATTTCAGAAGACCGCTAAGTTTGGACTATAGAGATGTTTACAAAAGAGGGACGATACAATGATACATTTACCTACCAAGAGTCATAGGAAAAATCACAAACTGAATTAAATACTATTTAAGTCAATTAAACTATCATTCAAAAACCACCACATGGCACCATTTACTTACTTCAGCTGCATTTGCATCTCTGAGCATATCTATCAACCTAACCACTTCCACGGTTTTTTTAAATGATGCATCTGCATCTTGATTGGCTGCACACATCAAAGTTCTCCTGTTTATTAAATCCAAAGTATTATTTTACTGTCAATTGCTTCAAACAAAAGACTTCACCAGAGCAGAAATAGTTAAATAACTACATTTTTCAACACGGGCAAACATGAATAAAAGCATGGTGACATCATACACTAATTATATCAAATCCAGATTAACAGAAATGTACAACAAGCCACAAGTCTTTTAGTACGTTAAATAAATAACTAACCAACAAATCTTAAGTGGAAGAGCATTAAAGGGATATAAGGTAGGACTCATGACTATCGGATCCACAAATGCAAAATACTGATAAATTAGGTATTTTCATTGCATGCAAATCTATATTCATTCTAGCTTAGTCAGATTACGAATCCAAAGTTTTACTTTACAATTGACAAAATATACCAGTCAAGCAGAAATAGTCCACAATTCATTCTCAATTATTAAAAATTAAATAAGGGGAATTCAATATAACTGACCTTCATAAAGCTTTGCAACAATCTCAGAGACCAGAGCTGACTCCACTGGATTTCTTGGGCTATGTCCATTAACTAAAACCCCATTCCCATACCCAACATTGATAAATGAATAAGGCCCATACATGTCTCCTTGAAGCAAATCTTTCTTGTAGATACTTTCTCTCACACTAGAAGCATCAGAAATCCGATTGCCATAGAACATGCTATTAGGGAATAAGCTTATGGTAGGGTGCATTCTGTATTGGACATCAAGGAGGTGCTTAATCTGACCCAACACCAATCTCTCAAACATACTTCTTCCAAAGTCAGCTTCCATACAAATCTATTAAGCAGAAAAAAAATATTATGAACAAAACAGCATGTTTGCAATATGAAGAAAACAACATGTTTGCAATATGAACTTGTGGAATTTTTATGACAGATCCTACTTCACCTTCCCACTGATCCTCTTGCATGTATTTCCCCCCAACATTACATCATAGCTTACCATGGAATCAAGCCACAGACACTCAGGTTGCCACACCATGTCCTTGTATGCAGAATTGGCCAGTCTCACTCTGTTACTCGAGTCTGAAACCACAACTGGTAGAGCCTCAGCCTCTATCTCTGCTTCAACCTCATGAGACTTCTTGGAAGCACAAGTACCAGGAATTGGGTTGGGTTTCACTTGTATGCGTTCAAGTATGATGCTTGAACCAACATGTCTCACAGGCTGAGGAGTTATGACATTTGCAGGTCCAGAATCAGAGACAACATCTACTGCTTGCAGAGTCTGCAACAGATCCTTCTCCTGTGGAACATCAGCCTTCATGGTCAAATCCATGACCTCCTCAAGGTGAGTAACAAGCATTCATGCCAGGAAGTTCAGATACTAATCTGGGTACTTCTGGCGATGAAGAAGAAGGGTTAGGTAGAAAAGAAAGGGTGACCAAATTGACAGACTTCTCCAAGCTTGCTCCAAGCCCTCCTGAACTTGGGTGTGGAAACTGAGGAGGGAACCCATGACCAAAACTCTGCAGAGAAAGACCAAGTTGTGTGTTCTTGGCAAGAGAAGCAATCCCACATGGAGAAGACAACAAAGTGGGATTGATCATCTTTGTTCTCTTTGCAGGTGTGCATCCATACCTTCCTCTCTTTCTACTCCTAGTTGGCCTTGTTTGCAGGTGTTTGAGGAAAGGAGATTGTTGGGTGTTTTTAGGTGTTGTTGGGCCATCCAACAATGGGTTTATAGGTAGTTTTGGAGCAATGGGTCTATACCTTGATAAGATCTGCTCAGTCTTACTAGAGTAAGAAGAAGGATTCATGGTCATGATGAATGAAGATGGTGGCTGTTTCTTTTGGTCATTTAGCATGGACAGTCTCCAAGCAGCAACACCGCATATCTGAGCGTATGTTTCCTCTACGTATGATATGATCAATATAAGAATGTTATCTTCAAAGTAACATTACCTTATTTGCAGGATAGACTTTCTCCTTGTACCAAGCAGGCATGTTTCCTATATCAATAGGAACCAATTTGATCTTGTCCTGCAACCCCTGCTCCCAACAAATAAGAATTACTCAGAAATGAACTTTAAAAGTATTTAAAAAAAAAAGGATTAGGATTGGCATGCAATCGGAGACTGCAGTTAAACTGGGGCGATAGACCACGCCCTGCTTGATAATATGATATAAGTGGCATGCTATCGGAGAAACCACGTTGTACTTGAGAAATTTTGTCGACTCAATGTTCGTTTTAGGGAGGGTCATTTCAAAATTTCTTTTTAAGGAATGAAGCTACTCCAATGAAAACATTGGATAAACTCAGAAAGTGGGGCACAGTGTCGTCAGACCTCTGTCTACTATGCTCCAGTGAAACTGAATCAATTGCTCACCTATATTTCGAGTGCACCTACTCGAAATTCATCTGGAATCATTTCCTGAGACCGTTGGGCTACAATAGACAGGTTCTCAACTGGCTCGAAGAAGTTAATTGGTGTAGGAGATGCTTTGCTGGCAACAAAATGGAGAACACCTTGTTCAAGCTCACTTTCAATGCCACAATATATCATATATGGGCAGAACGGAACAAACGAGTGCACCAAAACACCCACATTATAGCTGCTGAATTAGCATCTCACATATATGAAGAAATACGCCTAAAATTAGCAGTCATTGAAAAGGAAGTAATTGACTCAGCTGCAAATAGACAACTTTTCAATGCATGGAACTCACACGTGCAATTTCGCCTGGAAGCACCAATCTACTGCAGCTGGTCCAAGCCATACGTAGGCTGGTGCAAAGTCAACACAGATGGGTCTCTTCAAGGTGCACTAGAGGGCCATGGAGTTGTTTTAAGAGATGAACATGGTGTAGTCATAACAGCATGTGCAGGATCATCGCCTGGACACTCTGTAATTATGCACGAACTGCATGGTATCGAAGCTTCCCTTAATCTGATGGAAAAACATTGTATCAATAAGGCTATTTTCAGCACTGACTCAGCATATGCCCTGTCCATTCTCACAAGGAATGAAGCTACTCCATGGGAGGCTATTGCTTTTGCAATATATTTGACATTGCAAAGTAATATGACATGTACATAAACATAGATACCAAGGGAGAGAAAAAAAGAGGGAGTAACTAATCTACATTAATGTCGTACCAGAACATAAAAGAAGAGAACACCAATGCAGCTGCACCTGCTGTCACACAGACGTAGCTTAAGCTATACAACTGTTTGTTTAATGAGATAGCTGAAATGGACAGAGGCAGAGTATTAGACAATAAAGTCATAGAAAACAAACAAGTATCATCCAATTATCTTTTGTGACCATTTGTGAAAATGGAGAACAAATCCTAAACTGAGGAGAGAAAGGCCCTTGATCATCCAATGTTTTAGTCTCTCAGAGTGACCCTGGAAATGAGCAAAAACAATAATCAAAAGACATCATGGAAACAAAACAATGCTACGATAGCAAAATTTATTTGACATCTAACCTCATTATTTACCCGTCGCTCAGTGTTTGGTGCAAGTGCAGCTAAACCACAATCTGATAAGTGGGAGTTAAGATCTTCATCAAGCAAAATGTTTGCCGTCTTTAAGTTTCTATGTACAACTGAAGGCAAGCACACTTCATGCAAGTACCTGAAAACAAATTCAGAAAGGGTAATCATTAGTATAAACTACCGAAATTTAGCAAACAAAAATTGATTGATCAAAAAGATCACAGGAGACTTACTCTAAAGCTCTAGCTGTGCCCAGTGCTACCTTCACACGGGCATTCCAGGTAAGTATCTTGCGACTATCATCAGCAAAGTGCAACATGTCATGCAGAGTTCCTATTCCAATATACTCATACACCAAAAGACGCTGGCCATGCTCAGCACAATATCCTACCAGTGCAATGATGTTTGGGTGTCTCAACCTCGACATGTTTGAAACAGTCATTGAAACAAATTTCCAAAAAAAAAAAAGGTAACGCGCTGCCACTACAAGAACTACAAACACTTGATGGCCAAAACAGGGAGCAATAGCAGCAGGTGTTTGTTCCAGGAACAGGGTTCAGTAATAGGTTGGAGAAATGTGTGATTTTGCGGGTTTTCTATTTCAGGTTCTTTTTTTTTTCAAGAAACAGGGTGTTGCCTATGTTTTGAACAGTTTCTGGGCACCGCGGAAACATAATGATAGTGTCAGAAAGAGCTCTTTTCACGTGCCCGATTGCTTTCTCTCTTGTTGGAGCCCAAACAATAAGCTGAATGAAGGCCAGTGTGCAGAAGTTAGAATACTATCAACCTAGAAAGCTCATTTGAGAACAATAGTCCACTGAAAAGAAAAGTATTCGACAACTTATGGCAATATATGACAAGTTTACAAAACATCAAGATCACAAACATTTATAAACAACCACACATAGATTAGTGTGCGTATACATGCAGATATGAAAGAGAGCACATAGGTGAAAATGAACCTTTCCAAGCAGGGAGTCATAGCTGGGGGAACAACATAATCAGGATAAACATGGCTGTCCATTCTCACAAATGGGCCACCAGATGGCAAGTAGGCTGTTATCCTCCCTGTTCAAACAAATAAGAAAGCATATCAGTCTTATTAAATCTCTCCAGTTTTGCTATATTAACTGAGTCACGATTCAGTTTTGCTATATTATAATTCATTTTAAATCTCTCCAGTTTTGCTGCATCACCCATGGCTTTCCTTAGCTCTGGGGTAATGCCGGAGAGGGGGCTTATTCTAATAGCTTCTGATTTCTTCTCTGTTAAGAAGTCATACTCAATGTAAATTACATAATTCCTCCTGATTGTCCGGAACTTTACTTTTAAACTCTTTCATCAGGTAATCAGATTTTGAGGGCCATGCAAGCATACCCAATTGTAAGTACTTGAACAACAAGGACTAATCAGTGGCAAAATAACCAAATGCATTTAAAAGGTAAAAAATCTCAATTGGAAAAGTGGACCTGTGATTCGAACTGCTGATTTTTTAGTCTCCAATCTTCAGATGGTGTCCTGATTTCCTTTTGCAATTTGTCTCTCTCATCATCCTTTGAAGTTAAGTCTTTTAGAGATTAACTTTACAGACAAGTCTATGAGAAAATGATTGTACCAAGACAATGTCTGAAAGGACTAATCAAGGCATAGACAAAACAAATTTCTTGCAGGTTGAATAGAAAAGAAGCCTTTGTATAATTGCATAATAAAACACTAGAACTTTGCAATGACCAACCCATGTTAACAGCTAGCAACAAAATATATGCAGCTAAACAATTGATAGATGATTTAATATTGTACCTAGATTTTGGTGGTTTCACCCCCCTCATATGGGGGTCACTTGAGGTACAAATTCAGGGTTCAACTGTAGATTCTTCAGGTATCTCAGATCAGTTACAAATTACAATTTGTTTGACCGGTTACATCTCATTACTTGGAGGAACAAATGAGAAGTCTGCTATTATTGAAGTTTCACTTTACATTAAAGACAACGCCTATAGTGTTAAAGTCAGAAATCAAATAATTGAATACATATATGGTAATAAATAATATATATTTTGGAGTTGGGAATGAAAATGAAAGGGAGTTGTAGTAATAATGATATAAACTGTGTAGAAGAAGTGAAGTGCTACTACCTAAAACTAACGTGGAATATTGTGAACTGCAAAAAAAGAAGACTGAATAACCGATCAAGAGTATCTAACATTAAAATTTTTTAATAAAAACATTGTATCCTAAAAAACTTGCCATAGGCCTCAATATCTAGGTATAACTATCTCCATAATAATGATTTAGACTTACAAACAGAGGAATGAAACCTATAGGACTTCTAAACAATGCTAGGTTTCCGGCTTCACCTGGCAGGATGATTTCTTTTCTCTGGCTATAAAGACCAATGTGGCAAGTAACAAGCATACACCATGACCCCAATCACCAAACATGACCTCAAACAGAAATGGAAATGTAATAATAGTATATACACCAGATTTGCTTCTTGATATTTAGCCACACTGCCATTGCAAAAACCAGGGTGTCAGTAAAACTTCTATGTTGGCAATGCAACTATAATCAAAAGTCAAGTTCATTTTTTGGTGAATCTATCCAGTGATCCATGTAGGAAGAAACTCACCCATACGCATCAACTATCTCTTGAAAAGCAGATGTAAATTTGTTTGTCCTAAAATATGTGGGTGCCAATTCCGTTGTCTGCAAGACCTCGAATATGGCTCCAACTTGTGAGTTCCTGTCATAGGTTGCTCGCTGCAATGCAGCCTGAATCTGCATCAATCAACTCTGTAGAATAAGTATCATGCTTGTCAAAAGTCTAAGTAAGTTTCATGCCTAAATATAAGAAAACCATATAGTTCAAATAGAAAAATAGACACCTCTTTTGCAGCAACACAGGACTCCAACCCTCTGCTACAAGACACTTTTTTGTTACGTCAAAGCTAAGCATGTCCAGCGTGTGGTAGACAAATTTTTCCTTCCTCGGCTTCATAAGTTCATAAAATACAGAGTTTAGTGACTGCACACGATCCAATAATAAATAACAACTACGATAACTAACAATCGCAAGGATAGGTAAGAAAAACTAAAAAAATTCATGCTACAACTTTTCGGTCAAGAGAGTGTCCTGACTAGCCAACATGTTCCACTGCTCAATTTCGTAGCCAATAGTCTCAATAGATTGTCACGGTGCATCAATCCAGCATCTATAGTATTTTTCAGCTCCGTTAGCCTTCCAGATACCTGGAATTGAAGTTCAACTGTTATAAAAGAGATGACGTACCACTTACTACATTTGCTTGTAAAAGGCTGGAAGTCAGAACTAATGCAATACATGCATCATCTCAAGAAATAGAGACATCTTAATACTTCTTTAGCTCTTAAAAGTATTGGGGAAGAAAATAAATTTGGTGAGTAAAATATATAAGGATGAGTACCAAGATCAACATTCAGAAGAGAAAGGGATATAAATAAGACTAGTGAAGTAATAACAACAATTATGGAAGCCCTTAAGCAAAGAAAAACTATCCTATGGATTTGAGTTGGCAACTAGGATTTGTAAGCTGACCACAGATATTTGAGATAAGACTAGTGAGGATGATCATAATGAGCTATAAATACAGAAAAAAAAGGGCTGCTTGAGGACTTAAATAAGACAAAATCTTGATCATGTTGTTACAGTTATATCTGTTTACCTGTTCGGGGGCTCCTTTGCTTGCCCTATACCAGTTATCGTCTGAATCTATGTATGTAAGAGCAGTCCACTGGATTGAAGGGCAGAAAATTCACTTCTGTGATATTTGCAGGTGTTTGCACTCAAAAAGATGGTTAAGAATTTCTTGTTCCAAGAAATAATACCTACCATAATTATGTAGTACTGCAACTGCAGACTATTTTCTATTTCATTTGCAACCTCTTTTGTATCAACAAGCATGTTGACAATGGCTGTGTCAATAGCATCTTGGTTCTCAAGTCTTGAGGCTCTAGCTGAAAGCAAGACAATAGTATCTTTGTCCATGTCTCTGGGGAAAACCTACAGTGGATATCATTTCAATGTGCGAATAGAGTTATGAAAGAATGTAGTGCACTACCTGTCTAGAGCTCAACATTGTCAACACACTATAAAAATTGGAAATATATATATAGCTCTCTAGATAAGAGAAACCAAGTAACCAATTAATAGAAGTGGGGTGTATATCACAACCAAATTGTCATGGTCCTAAACTTTTAAAATGATTTTCCTAGAAATAGCAACTGCACAGCAGTGTACAAGATGTTCTATGAGTGTGGCCAAGCATTCCTAACATCAAGCTCACTATTAATGGGTTATTCATGCTTATCAAGAAGATATGGAATCGGGGGCACTTGACGAAGGTCCATAAAGGATATTCCTTTCAACTTCCTTCATGTTTCATTAGGATTCAAACTAGATTTTGTAGCTTGTCTTCTTTCATGTATTCATATTTCTAGGTGCCTCTGTGATCCCTCACTCAACTTGTACACTGATTTCTAATGAATATATTGGTGTGCTTGATCTTCAAAAGAAAAACATAGCAAACCCAAGGGGATTCATAGAACACAACTTGATGCGCACAATATGGCATACACAGCCCTATTACAGCTTTGCACACACATACCCATGAGAGAATTTCTGTAGAGATATGAATCCAAGACCTTCCCTTTGATGCCATGTGAAATAAATAATTGCAATAAGAGCTCGAGTCGTTAGCAAAATGGTGAATTTTAAACTATGTGGTGCATGCATGCCCAACACAATGTAATAATCATTCACATTAACTAGGCAAACAATAAATAAGTCTTGTACCTCTATCAGGTTTCAGTCAACAGTGAGGCGATTTAGAGTAAGGGTTCTGGTTTTGTCACTGCAGAGAACATCCATTCCTGCCATTTCTTCAATTGCAGTCATTCGTTTTGTGATTGCACCCTTTTAAGAAAATACAGACACAAATTTCAGATTAAAAGAAACCATTAAGAAAACAAAGGTATGCATTTCATATGAAAAACACCCTTTAGTAAAATACAGATATAAATTTCACATCAAAAGCACCAACATATACAGATTTTCAGAACATAACTAGGAGAAAATGATGTGGATGTCAATAATAAGAGAGTAGAGGCACACATTCACCAAGTCCTGTCCTCTTCATTCTCGCCGACAGATATGTTGAGGATGAGTTTCTGGATCATGATTTTCCCTCATTGGGTTTGATAACTTCTTCTCAGCGGTCTACACAAATCACATCAGATCAGATCTCTGTCTCTCTCTATATCTCTCGATCTCCCTTACTCTCTCCCTGGATCTGGATCTATGTCCCTCGATCTCTCAATCTCTCTCTCTCTCACTCTCCCTCGATCTCTCCCCATGGATCTCTCTCACTCTCGCTTGTAGAGTGGTGTGCTTTAGGTTTGAAGTTGCAGTGGGGAAAGGCCCTGTAGAGAGGCGAAAGGGGGGAGAAAGGCAAAGAGAGCGAGGCATGGAGGGAAGGAGAGCGAGACATGGAGGGAAAAAATAGGGAGAGAGATAGAATTCATGTTTTCTAAAATATAGAGGAGCGAATTCATGTTTTTAATTTCCCCCTCTCTTTCATAGCGTTTTCATATTCTATTGCTATTAAAATTTAGACTTTTTAGCTTTTAAGCACTTGTGTTAAAAAACGCTATGATAAGTGTTATTAAAGACAATTGTGTTGTAGTGCTTTCAACTAGCCATTGATGTGCTCTTAGATTACTTTCTTCAGCTCTTTCAAACTGGAGATACAGTCACCCTCCTTATATTGCCTTAGCAGCTTTCCAACACAGCCTCATCAAGAACTTACCTCCAAATTCAACATTCTTAAATTCTTTTACATGTGTTTGAAGCAAAGCCTATGTCAGATTATGGAAATAGTAGTTTCACTGCAATCAACCCTTTCTGCTGGTCAGATATGAAGGTCAACTTCCCCACATGCATATTCAAGTGCATCTGAATGATGCTCAAGAAGTTGAACCATGATTGGAAGCATTCAGACTGGCAAATGTAGATAGCCAGTGAAATAGACCATGTTTTCCATCCAAGCCTATTACAGACAAGCAAACAACCCCATATTGCTCTTCAAAAAACAACCATCCAACCAACCAATGTTTACATTCATGCTGCAACCAAGGATAATGCTGAGAATGCCACCACAAACCCTAGTGAACCTATTGTCATCATAATTTCTTGAACAAGAAGCCAATGCTACCTTGATTTGCTGTCAACAATTCAATGCAGCGAGAAGGGATCATATAATATTTCTCATATTAACCAATCAGTTTTGCCATTATTTTTTGCCTTGCCCTTCACCCTACATGGTAACTTACCTCAACAGTGTGATTGTCACGACCTGATCCACATGAAACAAAATTGTCCGCTCTGAGCCCAACCTAACTACCCGCACGACTTTAAAACGCGTTGTGTCATGTAGATCCAAACTCATACATATATAGCACATCTCCATCCTTCACCCAGGCGATGTGGGACTATAACACCGAGGTAGTCAGCCTGCCTCTGAGTTCGCCCACACATGGAGCAGCCAGCCTCAAAGCCCGCCCACACAAGGTAGCCCATCAGCCTCATAGCCCGCCACTTAGGGTATTACAGTGATCCTTTCAAGTTTGTTTGACGAGGTTGTCAGCTGTGAAGTTTGTCAAAGTGTGTAGTATTGATGGACTCACACTCCTTGGCAACAAACCTGGAGTTCACCATAGGGTTCTTCCCATTATCAACACCTATACATGTGTGCTCTTCCCCCATGGTCCTCACACTAAGAGTGTGCCCATCCTTGTCCAAGGCTGCAAAACACTGCCATCCACAGTTTTCACCCTTACACACTACCAGAAGTCTATTAGAATCAGTCTTCTTGAGCCTCATCACAAATTTGTTCATCACCACATACTTTCTTAACCAAAACCTAGCTGCCTCAACTATGTCCAATTGTTTGCCAACGTCCAAAACCCACTCATCTGCCTGCCTCTCTTCACCACTCTCCTCACCATACAAATCAGTTGTTTCATCAACAAATGCAGCAATGCTCAATTGGAAGTGAATGTGAATCATGCTCATTTTAAGTTGAATGACCTGAATGGTACTCCTCTTCTACAAGTAGGTCATCCAAATGAGCAAACTCATTGGCTTGAGAAGGACCAGCTGAATAGGCTTGGTCTTGTGGTTGAGAAGGACCAGATGCATGGGCTTGGTCTTGTGGTTGAGAATGACCAATTGAATGGGCTTCTGCCTCAGCTTGGGACTGTGCATTGGTAGTTTTAGGTTCAACAGAAGAGAGGTCATCATCAAGCTCTTCTTCAGACAACTCTTCAAAGTTCTTCTTCTCTTTCTCAACTTCCGACTTGACTGACTTTCTTATTTTCTTATCTTAGGCCTGAGCCTGGCCCACCTTTGTTCTTTTCCCACAAGTTCTTTGACATTCACCAACATCAAACCTGTCATCTTGTGCATTCACTCTTCTTGAAGACCTCCTAGGGGAGTACCAATCATTTGGTGTACTC